>NCKU01002095.1:0-20791 GCA_003675995.1 Dinothrombium tinctorium
TTTTTTAAAAATTTATTTTTAATTCTTCGCTTGTTCGCTTATGCTTTCTTTATAATTTTAATTTCGTAAGCTCTACTTTTGCTGCTCATTAAATATAACAATAATTATCAATATAATAAGAGATTTTAAATTAAGCACTAAAAAGGTACATTAGCATTTTAAAATCAAAAACTGTAAAGTTAGAATTCATTGAGCAGATTTAATCCCAATATTTAATATAAATTTTAATGAATAAAATATTGATTAAAGCTTTACTCGAAAAATTTGATCAGCCTCGAGAGCATCGTTAGATTTATGGGAAAATAGATTTCGATGTGATCTTTTTCGCTAAGATCTAAGATAAGCGTACTCTTTCAAGAAAATATTGTGCCAATCCATTCGATCATTCTAAAAGATACTTTAAAATGCTTACGTGATTCACTTCGTTAATACCAAATAATAAAATGATTTTAAATAGAAAGAGGAAAATTTACTTTATTTTTATTTCCGAAAAGATTTACTGTGTTAAATTAGATAGATAATCATAGAGATATTATTCGATAAATAAACTTTACATTATATTTCAAATTTTTTTATTGTTTTGAATCGTTATTGTTAATTACAACACAATTTTCTAATTTTGCAAGGAAATTACCATTTTTTGTTACATCATATTCTTTATTTTTACAAAGTTTTAAATTTAATTGGAAAGAAACCATCATCAGTTAGCAAGATTGTAATGAAGTAAATGATAAAATGTAGAAAAGAATCTCTTTGCTGTTTGTTTTTGTTAAATTTCTACAATGAAAAGACCTTTTTGAGAAAATAATAGGTTAGTGAACATTAAATAGCGCTCTATATCATTTGAAAACATAATTTTCAAAGTATTTTTCTTGACATAAATGCCAATTACTTTCATTGAACTAGTAAAATAGCGTCGTTCAACAAAATATATTTGCTCTCGTTCATTGTATCTTCTTCTTTTTTATTTAGATCAAAAACATTAATGGTGATTTAGTAAAGTTTCAAAATATTGTAGCTTCATTTATTCACTCTTTACAAGAATTGATTTTCACTCATTTTACTATTTCTATTATTTTCTCCTTCTTCTCCTCTTGAGCTCTTAATAATTGAATTGCCTATAAGCAAATCATCTATTCCGTATTTGTAAACAAATTATTGATTTATAGTCACTCAGATCACCTAAAATTAGCTCGATGTGAAATGCTTGATTAGCATCAGCTGTTTAAGACATTAACTCAGATATTCTTTGAAATAATGCTGAAACATATACTAGCTTGTTGTGTTTCAGCACTTAATTTCTATTAAAAAATTTTTTGGTCTAATTTTTGAGATCTAGTAAGACGAGCTTTCAGCAGGGTATATGATTACAGAGTTTTCACTGTATCTGAATATTGAGCATATATTGATTTAGTTTTATTTGTTCGAGCATAGTTTGATTTGTTCGAGTTCGTTGTTATCATGTTTCAGCAAGCTTTATTTTCGATTAAAGACAATTTTCATGATTCAAACGATTATAAGTTTATTTGGCCCATTGAATAATCATTAAGCTCGGCTTTAAAAGATCTTGCAAAACTTTGTAAATGATATTTTCAGGGCAAAAATTTTACTTAACATGTTTTGGCTAGAAAAAGAAATTTGATCTCTTTACATAAATTTTCATAATTTGCATACGCGTTTTCTTCTATCTCAAAATGTTACCGATATTCAACAAGAAAGTAAATGCTTTTTTAATTTCATTCTATGGTAAGCAATAATTTTTTTAAGTCAGTTGTAAAAATTTAATTTTTTTTCCTCGAAAAGTTTTATTCTTTCAGCAACAAAATCTCACCATTTCCATAAATTCAACACTTTCGCTATGTTCATTTTTTTTGGCTTGATCTATGAATAAAACAACAAAAAAAAAATCAAAAATCAAACATGTAGATGCAATTTCTTTGTTTTTCTATGAAATACAAGAAATTAATGGCATAAAATGATTGAATAACAGCGCATTTAAGAGATAGCGAGAGTATAAGTAATGAATCATGTTTAATGATTCTTTGTCTGTTTGACAAAACTTTTTCCCAAAGAAATGAAGAATCTTTATTTCAAGAACTAAAGAAATGAGGCAAAAATTCTTTTCGTTTTGCTGCTCGCTTCGCTAGCAATTTCACACGAGAGACTCTTTTCACATGCAATTTCGGAAATAATAAAAACATTAAGAGGTAATTAAATCGCATTAATTTTTATCGCATTTTGCGATAAAATTTAATTGTTTCAATTAATTTTTAGTTACTTTGAATTTAGTTTCAAAAATAATTATTTTAATTATGTTTATTTAAAATTTAAAAATGATTTTATTTGTTGTAAATGTGAACTCACAAATGAACGTGATTTTCACTTTTTTATAGTTAAGTAGTGTGCGAACTAAACGCTTTTTAGCCGGAAGTTAGCAACAGCAAAACGAGAAGTTGAAATTTCCGTTTATATGCTTCATTGTGCGTTATTTTGCGTTTAATCATTCTACTAACACTTTTGAATGTGAATGGATTAAGTTAAAGTAAATAAAAAATTAACACTTTATGCTGAGGGTTTTAATTCACTTACATTTTTACTTCTTTGTTTTATTTAAAGTCACCTGCTTAAACATAGAATTGACAAAAGAGATTGAAAATCATGTAAATTTTATGTATTTGAAGCCATCGAATCGATTCAACAATTAATTTCACACTTAAAAGTGCGAAAGTGAATGTCCACATTTCTCACAGAAAAATTTTCTAAATGCGTCAAATTTCCTGAGAAAAATAGTGAGCGACAAAAGAAATAATCTAAAAATCAGTAAACATAGTTGATGTGGCTTTTGCTCGTTCAGTCATTAGATCAAGCTAAGGCTGAAAAGGTAATTTTTAAAACAGTTTTTAAATCATAAATTTATTCACTCTCCAAATTCAGTGCGCTGTTTGAAAATGCATTTCATCACATTTGGAAATACAAGCTGTTCAGAAAGTAAGAAATCACTTTTGTGAATCACGTTTGTGTGGGATTTGTGTGTGAAAAAAGTGATTTCTTACTTTCTGAACAGCTTGTATGTTTTGTATTGTTGTATTTTTGATTGAAAAAATTGTTATTTGAAACAAATTCAGAGGAAATGACCTAAATTTTTGAGCGATAAGAAGATCTCTTGATTGATATGTAACAATATCCACTTTCTTAGCTCTCTTCCATAGGTTACCTTTCTTATTTAATCGTGAAAAAATCGATTTTATTGCTTGATAATCAATTTGAACTTTCGAAAGTTTTTTTTATAATAAATGTAATCTCAAAGCTTTTTGAATGAGGATTAATTGCTTGTTTTGCAGAGAAAATTTTTATTTTTACAAGTAGTTTTTTATTTGATATGAAATTGCATGAGTGAAGGTTTATTTTCAAAAAGCCACCGTAAAAGATGATCGCGTGAAATCCACGAAAGGAAAACAGTTTTTTTTTTTATTTTTCATTTATTGACAAAGTATATTTAAAAAGATCAATACATAAATGAAAGATGCACCAATGATACTTTTATAGTTGTTTCATCGACATATTTTGCTTTTGATGCCAATTCTTATTGACATTTAGAAGCGATCACCATTTTTATTATTGCGACATACGCTTGTTTGACCTAATTTTTTATTTACCTATTAAGAATAAATTGAATATACAATGTATGTACAATGCGCCAAAAAATTTATTTCTTGTCTATAAATCAGTAAGAAATGAAATTTTACGCTTTAACCACATAAGTTTTGAACTTAGTCTGAAATTTTATTTGAAAGAAATTGCATAGTAAAGCTCATAAATCACATCTTTCAGACAATTCTTGTTTGAAAAATGTTTTTCTCTCGTTCGAGTTGCATGTGAAAAATAGTTTCATAGTTCTTTTTCACTATAGCGTCAACTATAGTTATCACTTCTGAACACATGAGCAGTTTCAATTATAATGCTTTCGTGATAATTTTCGTACAGGCATTGGATATAAATAATGAATAGTAAAAATATTTAAAAAAACTTGTCTTTCCATTAATAATCGATATGTAATTTGCATTAAAAATATTGATTACAAAACTTGAGTTTTAAATTAGGAAAGTTTCATTTACGTTGAAAATTCATTGTTTATAAATAGCAATAATTCATTCTATTTACTAAATTAATAATCTTGTTTAGCAAAGGTGGCACCATTAAATAATACTCAAGTAAAATGAGTTTTAAATTGCTTCATTTTCATTAATTCACGCTCATTTAACGAGATGAAATAAGCTCGAGTTCAGAAAAAAGTGAATAACGAACTAAGCAAACATTAAACTGAAAAATGCTTTTTACGTCAGAAAGCACTTTAAAAGAAGAAAACAGATAAAAAAGAGAGATTCTCTTCTTATTTTGAAATGGTTTCGACTCTCTTCATTCTTAAATGCGCCTCATTTCGATAATGAAACTTGATAATATTTTCTATTTTAATGCACACTTATATCAGTAAACACTTGCATTCGATTTATCAAAACGCATTTCTCTAATTTTGTAATATTTTTGAAAATTTCACTTTTTTAACGAAAGCAAATAAATAAGTGAAAACATGTTTTAAGCAAATTCAGTCTTTTAAAAAATACGAATTTCGATTAAATAGAATTTTGGAATTAAAATAAAGCTCAGATCAAATTTGTTTTTGAAGACTTAAACTTTGAAATTTGTTCGATTACGAATGATAAATCTTCAGTAAAACAAGGAATATAAAAAAACTTATCTTAATATTATGATGATTTCTATATTTAAATTTAGAAGTTGTGAACAAAGTTTCAAATTTTTAGTGTGATAACGAAAATGCTTGATTCAATCAAATTTGCTCTCAAAAATTTTTGATAAAACAAGATTCAAATATAGACGTGGAAATATCGAAAAAAGTTTTTTTTATTTTTTGCAAGATTTGCTTGGAAACTTTAATAAAATTTTCAAAAAGATTTTCCTTTACATCACAACTAATTGAAGCGTGAAGAAATTGCATTTAAGTTTTAAGTTTTAATTGCTTATTTTTGAACGCCAAACATTTAATTACGTACTTTGCAATCTTTTGGGACATGAAGTAATCAATAAATTTTTGAAAGCTTTCAAAAGTTGATTGAAATAAGAAAACGCAAAGTGATGCATAGCACATTGGAGAAATGCTTTTGCTGCATATCTTCGACAAGAATTGAACACTTGAATATTCGTTCATTTTTCATCAACTATTTGTTATTTGTTCGCCTTGTTCGAGATAATGTTGAAATCAATCGCAAACCGCATTGTATCGTCAGAGTCACTGATCTTGTTATTCTCGCGAACGACACGAACGCGAAAATTATAATTTTTACTCTGTTCACGTTCTCGTCGACGTGCTCGGCAATTATCGATCAATTATTTGATAATCGACCGACTCTTAGAACCGATTATAGCGAGAGCGTAAAATGAGCGATGAAGAAACACAAGCATCATAATAATGATTAATCTCAATATCTCTTTACAGGCAAGCAAAAGTTCTTTCTTGTCTTCGCCGTCATCATCGTCAGTGTTGTCGTTGTGAAGCGAAAAGAAGATAACGAAGAGAAGAAATATGTCTTGCTTTAATCCACTTCACACAGTGCCGTAAAGACGTACATCTTTTACATTTCTCTGTTCAGTGTTTGCATTTTGTTTTTTTTTTACCATTCAACTATTCCTTAAATTGGCAAGTTCGGCCAATGATATAGAAGCGCAAAACTCGGCATTCAGTTTGTAAATAATGGTCAAAAAACTTTTTACCGATCGTTCGCCACCGTCATCGGTGAAGCCAAATGACGAGACGGACCATCGGCTAGCATTCGACGACGATCATTTATCGCCAACGAAGTCATATCGGTGTGGTCATACAAGCATTTCAAACGAATCGAAACGCAATCATATCTTTTTCAAAATTGCAATGATATTGTCATTGTTCCGACGGCCGCTACTTGCGCTCTTCTTTATCTCACTGATCGCGAACACGGTCGCTGCCGACAGCGGGTCACAGTCGCACAAGCAAAAAAAGAATAGCAGTGAACAATCGTGCCATGAAGGATTAGTTGTGCCTATGTGGAGACCAATGGAAAATCTCTCCACCGGAGATAGGGTCGCTCGTGGTTTGGTTTATTTCTTAGGCCTTGTCTATTTGTTTGTGGGTGTATCGATAATTGCCGATCGATTTATGGCCGCGATCGAAGTGATCACCTCTAAAGAGAAAGAGGTCACCATTAAAACGCCTAATGGAGAAACACAAGTGATAAGCGTTCGTATTTGGAATGAAACTGTGTCAAATTTAACTTTGATGGCACTAGGCTCGTCTGCGCCAGAAATTCTTCTCTCCATCATCGAAATTTATGCAACCGATTTTAATGCCGGTGAACTGGGACCGGGCACCATTGTTGGCAGCGCGGCGTTCAACATGTTCGTGATCATCGCTGTTTGTGTGTGGGTCGTACCATCAACCGAGACGAAAAAGATAAAACATCTTCGTGTATTTTTTGTGACTATGGTCTGGTCAGTGTTCGCATACGTTTGGTTGTTGGCAATCTTAAGCTGGATATCCGTGGGAGTCGTTGAGATTTGGGAAGGTTTACTTACATTCGCGTTCTTCCCGCTGACAGTGATTACAGCTTACATCGCCGACCGCAGAATGTTAATTTATAAGTATTTATCAAAAAAGTATCGAATGAACAAACGCGGTGTAGTAATCGCCACCGAAGGACCCGATAGTGAAGATTTAGAAATGGGTACGAAAACAATGGCAAATCACATGCCTGATGGAGGATTCAAAGTGTTCGATCAAGAAATCAATGAAGAAGTAAAAGAGTTCGAGGAAAATCGAAGAGAGTTTATAACCATTTTGCGTGAGCTGAGGAAAAAACATCCGGATGCACCTATCGAGCAAATCGAAATGATGGCTCGTGAAGATATCTTCAATCGTGGACCGAAAAGTAGAGCTTTTTACCGACTTCAGGTAAATATACAACAAAATCGTTGAAAAAAAATTTTGCAACCGGCATAACTTTTTTTAAAGCCATGTAATCAATTGCTCGCAAGGTTTTGAAACCTCGCAATTCCCTATAACTGCTCAAACTTCACTTCCTTCTTTAGGCGTCTCCAACTGCATGTGGAATGTGGAGAGTTGCATACACGCGAACTATTTTTCGGTGTCACACTGTAGCTTCGTTTCTTTCCGATTCTCACTTTCCAAAGCATGACTCTTATCATTTAGCACCCACAATGGTTCCCACACCTTATGCATCAATACCATCGAACCTGAATTATAATGATGTATGATTTTCTATGTGAATTTAGTCGCATCAAAACCCTGAGAAAGTTGTTTTTTAGTTTCAAATTTGTTTTATGTAAATGTTTCTCTTTTACATGGCTTCTGACTTAATGTCATTAGACGTAAACATAATCCGTTAACTAACCCTTCTCTGTTGAGCAAACGAATAACTTTGTTCCGTCACTTCAACTTTACTTCTTTCTTAGACATAGAGAGTTCTCCTTCATTCTCAGGGATATAATATAACACAAATTGATGAATGCTTCGTGCGAAAATCGACGGGGTTTCCATTGATCGAAACGCCGTAATCCATTACCATGTAGACGTGATCTCAACAGTTTTAATTTTATTTATTTCAAGCTGCTTCATTGCTTTGAGTAAACTATACACGAAAGAAATGTGCTAAACATTTATGCGCAAATTTTCTCTGAACTTTGCATTTCTCAAAACATTTTCCTCATTCAATATTATTGATTTGTATGCGATGAGCAATGTGCAGTTTCTTAAATCCTTAGCGTTTTATTCCGAGTAACATAGCTTAAGAAATGCTTGCAACACCGGTAGCAGCGAATTTTTCTTTTCCAGTGTATAAATATGAAAATCAAAAATTTTCAATTAATTTTATTTTTTGCATAGCTTCGAAGTCGACGATCATTTTTTTTTTCTGAAAACGCGAAAAAAGAATTTGTTTTCAGATGAAAAGTAGAAGCTTGATGCAGAAAGCGAGTGAAGCGCAAAGCCATACATATTTATAGAAAGCATTTCGTTTTCATTTATTAAAAAAGTGAACGATAAAAACAGCGCAATCTTGTACTTCGAGTGCATCGAGCATTTGTTTCAAACAAAGTACAAAGCTTAACATTTATTCTAAGAAAAAAAAAATTGTTTTGCTTTTGCTTTTCTGTATCTTCTATAAATGGCATTAAAAGTGCTCATTTGGGGCTTCCTCTCATATCTATTGCTGTGGTTTGTCATCATAAGAATTTTTATCGCCATATGCAGTTTATGAAAGAGAATAATTTTGTTAAAGATCAAAATTCATAGAATTTCCTTAAGTTTTATTTTATTTTATTTTTTTGATTTGCGAACTATCGAAAAAGATTGCGAAATCCAATTTTCCATGTAATAAATGAAAGAGTAAATTATTCTGCTTAACTAACTGTCCAGCTGTGTTTGTGTCATTATCGGCTAACTTTGACAATTAAAGCAGACTCATTTTTTGTTTTATCAACACTAATAAATTCAATCGCCTCATCTACGCCGATTAACCAATTCGAAAATTTTTACGCAGGCAACCAAAAAGTTAACTGGTGGTGCGGCTCCGTTTCGAAAACGTGTCGAAAAATTTGAAGACAAAAAAGCAGAAGCAGAGGAAAAGAAAGAGGACGAAAATGTTGTTAAAATTTTCTTTGACCCTGCACACTACACTGTGCTCGAGAACGTTGGTCAGTTCGCGGTAACAGTGAGCCGGGAAGGAGACTTGAGTCACTCGGTTGCGGTCGACTTTCGAACTGAAGACGGCACCGCAAACGCCGGATCGGACTTTGAAGGAATCGACGACACGATAATTTTCCGTCCGGGTGAAGCGCACAAAAAGGTACGTTTTGGTCTGCAAAAGTTATTTTAGCAGTTTTACTAACATGACTTACTCTGCTTCAAATTATTCACAAAGGTATACATTACTGTGATCGATGACGATGTGTTTGAAGAGGACGAACACTTTTACTGTTTCCTTTCTAATCCGCGTTACATTCACTCCGAAAACCAAATGAATGGAGGACCGGGCGCTCCCTCTTTACCTGAACTGCAGCTCGCAACTCCCGCAATCGCAACTGTCATGATTTTGGATGATGATCACGGTGGTGTATTTGCTTTTCCCGAGCCGCAAGTAGAAATTTGCGAAGCGGTTGGAATGTACATGTTGCCTGTAACTCGTTTTAGTGGCGCTCGCGGTCGGGTACGCTTACCGTACAGAACCGTCGAGGGAACTGCCAAAGCGGATAAAGATTTCGTCGCAGCCGAAGGAGAGATTGTTTTCGAGAACAACGAATCCTCGTAAGTAAGCGAAATCGATTCGCTTTCTCTTCTTATCTTAAATTCGCTTTCTCGCTTTCAATCTCACTGTGCGCGAAACGCAATTGTTTGCTCTTTTTGTTCACGTTTTTCGCACCTAATTGCGGCTCTCGCTTCGTTAGGATATATTTTAACGCAGAATTACGCAAAATTTATACGAAGTTTTACTTTTTTATCTTTTATTTCAAAAAATTCATTTCATTACTTATTGAATAAGCCATTCACGTTTCTCGTTCGTGAAAGCTTTTCTCGCCAAACGTGCAAGTGAAATATTCATTTACAATTATTGTGCGCTTGCATTCAAAACGCAAGTCGAAAGAAATTATTTTAACTTTGATTCGCTTTTCCAGCCAATTAACGTCGAAAATATAAATTTGAGTAAATTAATATTTTACAACAACAAAGCCAAGTGAAAATGGCGCTCGCATTTATTCATTGAGTAAAGCAATTGCGAGCAGTCGTTTACTTAGAACGCTTTTACAGCGAAAGTAAATTTCACTTAATTTGCTCACTTGCTTAGATCAAAGTCTGTTTGATTATCGTCTGAAAGTGTTTGCACACTATTTTTTCGGACGCACACGCTTCATTCAAGCCTTCACACAATTCTTTCTACATTCTTATGTCTCGTAAAATATTGGGTAATAGTAACAATAGCGAGGCATAACGCGGCAAATGTTAACCCGCCTTTGAATTCAAAAAAGCGATTTTTTTCTTCCTTTTTTTGATCTGCTAAAATATTTATAGCGAAAATGTAAACGACGACAAAGTTGATTCAATAAGAAAAACACAATGCATCCATTTTAATTTGCATGATGCAGCCTTTTTCCTCAAATAAGAATTCGCTTTTAAACTGTTAGAAGAATTTTTTCAGATAACTTTAATAATATTTAATTAGATAGTTTTCAAAAAAGGTTTGAATATTTTGAAAAATAAATTTCTAAGAAAATTTACGATCAATTTTTACGCCAGAATTCAGTCAGACTTTGTTCGCACATTTTTGTCGGTTGAATAGCAAAAATGAATTTATCGATTTTCACAGGTTCAATAGAAAAAGTATACAATTCGAAGCAAAAATAAAATTTTCTAATTCATTAAACCGACGTCTAGATGACGTAATGACACATTGAATTACAGTAATTGCTGGCGCTTCAAAATGAAGACTCGCCATAATTATTATCATGTTTATCAGACGTAACTTTTGTCTCAAACTGATTGATTGATTGATTTATCTTTTTCACCAAACATTAATCCTATTTAAATGACTTTTAACTTGAGTCAATATTCTTAGATAAACTTAGCTAAACATTTTCCCAGACTTGATTTTCTATTTTATTTTATTTTAATTAGCTTTTCTTATTACAAAAATAAGAAAATTCAATTCAGTCAAAGAACATCTCAAGAGTTCTCATTAGTTTCAAGCAAAGGAAGATTAATTAATTCAGGAGTTTCATTACTCAACTAGAACACTGCAATTTAGAAATATTTTAGTTTTGAATTCTATTGATGAAGTTAAAAAACAATATTTATGATGTTAATATATTATTAATGAGTCTTTTTCGAAAATTGTGTTGTTTTAAAGGTCGAAATTACATGCGTAACACAGTTTTTCAACTTAGGAAGTGAAAGTTTTGAAAATTTTAAAAATTAATTACGAAATGCCATTTTAAGGTGTGATTGCAACAAGTTTCATTGCTAAAAATATCATAAGCTTAGTTTTTCAAGAATGATTGATTTTTAAAAATTTTTTCCTATTTATTTTCGGCCATGGCAATAAAAAAGCTAATTTTTCTATGTCACCAATTTCCTTCAATTTTATATTGAATTTTTCACGCCAAACAAGGAAATTTGTTTTACTATAGTTTTTTAACAGTTTGCGTCAAAAGTAACGTTTCAATATTTTTAGAATATGAATATAGAATATTTGAGTTTCGAGTTTTGCTGTACAAAACTTAGAGAAAAATACTAAAATTCTTTCCATGGGCATTAATGCACAGAAAGAAATATTAGCTTGCTAACAATAATTAAATATAAAGCGAAAAAATTTTTTCTCTTGTTGCCAACGAAAGCAACTTTTTCATCGAATTTTTTTTAAATGAAAGTAATTTCAGTTTCTAATTACCTTAATTTTAGTCTTAAAGTGACAAACGATTGAGCCGCAAAAAATGTTATTAATATTGTCGCGCAACGCAATTGTTTTGAATCGCGCGCGCTTTAACTGCGTCCACAGATGGCGATGTTGGCCGCATTGCACCTTCCGGTGCAATCAGGGGGCGGAGCTGCGCATGCGCGGCTCCGATTTCCTTCTTCGAGGAAGGAAACGCGCCGCCACTTCACTTCTTTGGATGCGCTCGTCGAGTGCGGATCGCTCGGCGTCTCGCTGCTCACCCGACGGCTAGGCTTATGCCGGGCCTCGGGTTAGCAGTTCGGGGCGTCGGCGGTCGACTCGACGAGCATGCGGTTGAGCGCGGCGAGCTCGGCGGATTCCGACGGCTAGGCTTATGCCGGGCCTCGGTCCTTCCGCAAGGGCCCGCAAAGGTTGAACTCGGGCGCGGCGCACCGTCCAAAGTTTGGCCGACGGCTAGGCCTAATGGCCGGGCCTCGGTTGGGCCCACGGTGGTGCGCGAAGGTTGGTTTTGTTAGGTTAGGCTAGGTTGGGGTCAGGTGCGCGTTTCGGCGAAGCAGCCTGGCCTCAAGCCTGCTTTCCGCCATGTTTGAAACATGGTAGCGTGCGGGCTCTCGACGGCTAGGCTTATGCCGGGCCTTGGGAAACCCGTACGTCTCCATGTGGGATGGCGGAGGGTTTATGCGCGGCAGAGAAGGGAGGATAGGTGTTTAGGTTAGTTTCGGGCGAGTATGGCGGCCGACGGCTAGGCCTTGAGGCCGGGCCTCGAGTCCGCTGTGCTTCGCTCGAATAGGGGTTCATATGGGATAGGTTAGGATCGGGCGAGCACGGCGACCGACGGCTAGGCCTGGTGGCCGGGCCTCGAGTCCGTTGTGTCGCGCCCGATTATAGGTCAGACTAGCTTCGACGGGGTTAGGTTCGGACGGATGCGGCGGCCGACGGCTAGGCCTTAAGGCCGGGCCTCGAGTCCGTACGTGTCCGAACGATTATAGGTTACCTTAGCGTGGGGGTGCAGTTAGGTTCAGCGAATGTGACGGCCGAAGGCTAGGCCTGATGGCCGGGCCTCGAGTCCGTTGCATTACCTTAGCATAGGTTCTAGTTTAGGGAAGTTTAGGCTTAGTGGGCAGAAGGGTCACGTTGGACGTTCGCGTTAAAGTGCGCGAGTTACTTCCCGCGTTATTTGTGCGCGTTCCTCTGTGCGGGTAATTCCGTTCGTGGTCACCAAGTAAGTGCGCGTTAATTAAGAAGCCGAAGCCGTCGGGCCCAGCAACATGTCGCGCCAACTTTCAGTTTGGGACGAGACGAACTCTAGAAGCTTCCTGGTTCCCATTCGATTGAGTGGCAAAATTATAGCGCGATAATATATTAATTAATTTGATTAGAAAATTATGTCGGTTTTGACATATTATAAACTTAAAGAAGCTTTTTTATTCAAAACAAATCGTATGAAACTCGAGTGTCTGTTTGCTCGAAGCAAATTTTTGCAGCTGAATTTATTATGAAATTCTCACGCGAGCAATTTGCTTTACTTACATTTATTGCATCTGCAGGTTAAACATTCTCTCTTGCTCAAATAAAATCTATTTTCACTTTAATTCTTATTAAAATTTGGAACAATTCGAACAGTCTGCTTGAAAAAGCAAAAATTTGAAGCTTTTTTGCTAATTTTTTATTTTGTTATTTACTTTCCGTTTTACAAAAAATTCTTATCTCGGTCTAAATTGGATTTTTAACGCAAGAAAATTTATTTTATTAGTGTAATAAATTTTCAGAATCATATTCAAGCGCTTAAATTTGCGAAAACAATGAGTTACGAATAGAAAAAATGTTTTATTTTACATACCCAAACCAAGTTTATCGTTTATGAACAAGAATGTGCCTATTTTTCAACCTTTATTGTCATTTGAAATGAAATTTTTAGCTTGTTGAATCTTGACAAGCTTTTGCGTTTTAATAAAACTTGATTTATTTGCATAAAATGCGATTCTTATAGTAATGATGAAAATGTGTTGAGCTTTATGCTTCATGATAAAAGATGAAGTGAATAAATTTAAGTGAAAAGCTCTTTATTTCTTAAAATTTTGAAAATAGCGCTAGAAAACAATGCATTAAACCGATTGCAGTCAAATAAAATATGGTAATGCGTTAGTTTTCATGCTCAGAATGAAAACTCACAATAATGGAATTTGGCAGGTTCAAACTTCAAATGCAACGAATATAAATATAACCAACTACGAATAAAAGCAAAAACAAATTTCGATTTGCATGATTAAAAAATAAGAATTTGGAAATTAAATTTTTCCAAAATGTTTAAGTCAAAATTTGTGCGCGATTTAATTTGGTTGATGGAGGATAGAAGGTTTTTGCAAAGAATAAAAATTTTTATTGCTTCAGACTTGTTTTTTAAAAAATAAAAACGTTTTTTTTAGTATTTTAAAAATCAAAACCAAATTGCTTCGCGTTCAGCAATAATTAATTGAAGACATTTGATGTCAATGAACTGAGAAATGAGACACGAATAAAAATATTAATTTTAGAGGCAACGAAGAAAAAAAAAGCAAAATAAATGAATAGCGTCGAAGAGATATTGCGTTTCTTGCATATTCACCATAAAAGCAGAAAGAAGCGCAGTTAACTTTTGCGCTCGTGTCATTCGAGAAAATTATTCACTGAGCGTAAAGTGAACGCATTTCTTCACTGATGAAATTAAATTACATTTTTACTATTTTCCCCTTTTATTTTTCACCATTTCACTGAACAGCGAAGCGGCGCTCGGCTTTTGATGCCTTGCAGTGAAGTATGCTTTTCGGCGCATTGTTTATATGTTCACATATTTTGCCTGTTTATCGTTTTCTTTTCGTTTTTTAAATGAACGATCGTTGAATTTTTGCAGTTTCTCGATGTCGGGAAAATAAATTTTGCTTGGTTAGCTTTTTTTCTTGTTGATTTCAAGCACTTGAATCTATAAATTCGCTCAAGCTTCTTTCTTGCGCCGAATGCAAATTTATTCATGTATTTCTCTTTTGAGTGTATTCACGCTCACATTTGCAAAAAAATATAAACACAAAACTCCCACTTCCAAATTATTCATGGCTTTGATCATTTGCATTTTTTATACCACAAGCTTAGACGTTATTTTTATTTACTTAATTCACTGCAAGTATTTATTTAATTGATCAATTTTGTATATTGAGTTTTTAATATTAAAAATTTTTCGAGCAAATATTCTTTAAAGTTTAAAAGGCAAAGTGAAATATTCATATTTTTGCTTACGATTCTTAAGTGCTTTGCATCTTTTTAGATAAAAATGCGATAAATTTAAAGAATATTTTGAATGAGCTTTTTCAGTGGAAGTTCTTAAAATTTGCTGTTTCTGATTTTAAAAATACTCTTTTATTGATTTTAAACTTGCTTGCTTGCGTAATCGAATCTTTCGAAATCTCTTCATATAAAATTAAACGCAAAACTTGATGACGCGATTTTTGTTTAGAATTAGTACACTGAGTTTCTATTAATTTTGTTTATCGTTAAACAATATTTATTATGAATTTAATTTTTAATTATTTCTTGAGCTTTAAATTTGAAAATGAAAATATTGACTTCTTTTGTATCATTTTTTAATTTACATAAATTTTTGCAATAACAATGCGTTAAAAAAGGTTGAAAAACTTTGAGATGTAAACGAATTGTGTTTCAAATCCCACTTGTGAAATAAGAAGAGAGTAAAATATTTGACTTAATATTATTCACGAATGAACAATGCTTTTTTGATTGAAGATATAAGAAAAACGCTCGATTCATTCTTGTAGAAAGTTCACTCGTTTTAGATATTTTAATATTCCTTTGAGTGTACAAAAGTCAAATTCGTTCTTACTATCACATTGTGGAAAACTCACATATTTAAGGCAATATTTGAGATTAATATTATTCTAAAATTCATCGCAACTTTTAATACAAAATTGTTTCCTCTACTGTCATATTTTTTATTTTCGTTGTTAAAAATTTGCTGATTGACATTTGCTTAAAGCCAGTGTCATGAATATTAGTATTTTACGTCGGTCAAAAAACAGAAGAAACGCTTAATAGCGATTAAATATGCATCGGTCGCATTAATCAAAAGCATTTTTTGTTTTCTCGGTCTCATGTTTTAAGAATTTTCACACATTTCATTCTTTCTCTTTTCAAATATTTATATGACTGAAAGATGAAAAAAAGTGAAAATTGCTTTCATGATATTTTTATTTAAAATTTAAAAATGAATTTGCGAAAGGAATTTTAAAAAATATCAAAAATTTAAGTTTTGAAAAGTTTGAATTAAATAAAAATTTCAAATTATATTTTTATCACCTTTTCCAAGCTTTGAATATACTCTTTATTATGCTATTTCTTCTATTCGATTTGCAAAATTTATATTTGAATACGGCATATGAGTTACTTATTTTTCCGAAAAACTTTTATCGAAAAGCTGAATTAAGACTTTTGTAGAATTTTCTCTTCAAAGAAACTTTTGAAATTTGATGCTCTTGTTTGTTTCGCAAGATTCAAATGGCCTTTCGATTATATTAGATTTCGTTTAGATTTTTTTCACTATTTAGTGAAGCAAGAATAGAATTCGCCGCAAAAGTAGCTGAGTTTATGTGAACATTCCGGTGCATAGTAGCTTGAAAATTTTAGAAACGATTTTGAAAGCACAAATCGCTTTTTTTTGCACCTTAACACTTAATCAAACTTAAATTAATGCAATTAAAAGAGAGATTATAAACTAAATGACAAAATTGAAGCATTAGTGACTTTGAAGTAAATGATTCAGATAAAAGTAAGTTCCTTAAGTTTACGCTTCAAAATAAAACAGAATTCTTTCTAAGCGAAAAATTATTAGTGCGTGTAATCAAATAAATAAATCTTTTAATTCTTCATAGTAAGAAAAGGAAGCTAGCACTGAAGCTTTTTCTTCTTTTGACTTTCTCTTTCGTCGTAAAAGTATTGTCGCTTTCATTATTTATAAGATTTGTAAAAAATATGATTTTACCGTTTGAAATGAAAACAAGAAATTGTTGAAATACGCTTCTTGATTCGCTTTTTCCGCAGAGGTGCTTTAGAGAGAAGTTCCGAAGCATCGATCTGATCGAAAAAACAAATAAATTTTCAAAGTCTAGTCGAAAGATTTAAATTTTTGTTTTCGCTGCTTCCGAAGAAGCCTTACTAAACTCAAACACGATTTTTAACATTGATCTGCAGAGGTTTACTTGTATTGGGAAAATGAAGTCGTTTGACTTTATTACGTTTCACTGCTTCGAAAAGAAACACATGAAACCGTATATATAAAGCTAAAAAAGATTCACACATTTGAAACTCACAAGTTTGCTACTTACTTATTAAAGTCTTTATTATCACAAATATCTTTATTATTGACTTAGTCTACTCTTATTTTACATTTTTCACCCACATCAACAATTTTAGAGAAGCATTCACTTATACAATGCTGACCAAAAATTTGCTTATCATATTCATTTGTTTAATATTGAAATAAATCAGTTTTGAATGGAGAATGAAGATCATCACTATGATTATCACTTTAACAATGTACAGTCAACGAGAGAATGTTTTGCATTTAATCAAAAAATAAATCAACTTTTATTATAGACTTAAATCGTTAATCTGAATGTTAAGACAAGTGGAAAATATTAAAAATTATGTTATTAGCTTTTACAATTGAATATGCTATTCACATTTAATATGGCAGGTGATTAAATTACACTGTTTTTCTTAGCTCTAATCTGAATTTTGCATTTAAAATTTGCGTTATAAGTGTTGATTGAAAGATTAGATGCAAAACTGTGATGATGCCAGAATCCATTCTGAAGATTTAATGTTCTAAATCTAAATCTCGAATTAATTCTGATGATTTAGCTTATAATTAAAATATCCACTTTTGAAGTAAAATCTGAAATGGTAAAAACATGAATTAGAGCTTCTAGGCCGAATTCAAAAAATTTATGAACCAAGAAAGACATGAAATCGTTTGTCAGGAAAAACAGGAAAAAGGCTCGAAAAATGTTCAAAACTACATAAATTTTGCTTCAGAATAAACACAGATCATTAAAAAAAATCATTTTTTAAATGACAAAGAAAAAACATAAAAGCTCATTACATTAAAAAGAACATTAAACCATTTACCTTTTAACTTTATTATCCGGCGTATCTTTCAAAAATTTTTATTCAAAGCAGATACAAAAAGTGTCTTTCGTATATAGTAAGCATAGATAGGAGAAATACCTGCACTCTCTCCGACACACGACACAAAAAATTTAGAATTTGTAAAGTTTGAAAATGTAATTTTAAGTTTAAAAAATTTTCAAACATTTGCAAACTTTTTAAATTACTCGCTCGAAACTATACTTCATCACTAGTTTTTACTGATTTAAAAGAATAAATTTTTGATTTCACTTTTTTAATTAACAATTAATTTGCTTTTATTGAAATCTTTTAATTAAATTAATTAACTTAAAATATTAAAATTAGGAAACGAAAATTTTAGGCTTTTCATTCGCGAAAAATAAAATTAGTTTAATAAATGTTTTTGAGAATGATCATCTAACGGAAATTAAAGCATCTTTATAATTTGAATCCACGCTAATGCTTTTGTCAACGTAAATTGAACTTAGTCATTCGAAATAGGAAGTAAAGATAAAATTTAACTGTTTACAGAGCTATCTTATCATTAATTTTATTTGGAAAGTTTGGCGTTTATTTTACATCCACTTGTATAAGGCGAAAATGGCTTTTGATTTTGTCTTTGAATGAAATCTTTTTTCAGTTTTGTTGCTTTTACAGTTTTCTTGGCAATTTATTTGCTGCGCTCACTTCACCTATGGTTAACCATTTTTAATGGGTAATTGTTCTAGAAAAAGCATTGTTCTGAACAAAAAGTTTTCACGATGAGCTCATTGATTATATCTTATTCAATTAAACGCCCGAGAAGAGTACCTATGATTAAAAATTTTCTTTTTTTCGCTGCAAACAACAAGTTGCAAAAAATTGATTTTATATATTGTCTTTTGTTGCTATTGTTGAGATTTTCAATCAATCAACTTTATTTGTCAAATGACAAGATGTCAGAATTAGTCTACACCTTTGAAGATAAAATCGATTTGTAAAAAATGAAATTTTAAATTTTTCTTTACAAATTCTACAAATTCTTTTAAAATTTTTGGAAATCAAATTTTCTCGAACACTTCTCGTCAAATTATTGAAAATTTTTGAAGAATGGATAAATACAGAATTATCACAAAAATGAATTCGAGTTCTAGGAACACCACTCGTGTCCCATTTCTTCGTGCTTCAGATTTCGCAAATTGAAAAAAATCTCTCCATTTTAATGGAATGTTGTGATATTTAATTTGATTTTTTGAATCAGAGTGACATATTTCAGATCTCTTCGTTTCAGAACTCATTTTAGATAAAGAACTTGTTAAGTTGCTCAAGTTAATTAAGTTAGTTTTATTGCTTATCTTTGTTCTACTTGCATTAATTACAATATTCAACTCATGACTTTATTTGATGTGTGTTTATGTAAAGTTTCATCACTGATTTCGTCATTATGATCATGAGAGTTTAAGAAATCCTTTTGAGAATTCAAATGCTAATTTCATCCATTTTAATTTTTGTTTAACAATCACGGTTTAAATGCGGGCTTATTCAGCTGATTTTCATCATACATCTCGCAAAAAATTTTGACACTGATGATTAACGGAGATATGGTAGTTAGGCGTCTTTAAAATTTTAAAGAGTGCAAAGAACTCATTAGATAAAAACGAAAATTCGATAAATTATTAAAGAAAAATTACAAACATCATCGTGTATCGCTCGTTTGTTTGCGCATATTAATTGCATAAAATTTGTAAATTGAATTTTGAAAATCAATTAAACGGCGAGTAAATTATCATTGCTTTTAAACTCATTGCTTTAGTTTTTAAGCGCTTGTAATCGATTTGAATTTGATAAAAAAATGTCAAAAGTTGTAAAGTTACATAATTTTGTCTTTACTCGAATAAACTAAAATCTCTTTATTTAAACACAAGTGGAAATGCTGCTATATTTTACTTTTAAATGAGTTTAAATTTGATAAGATCTCTGATAAAATTGATATGTTTGGTCGAATAAGACAAACTTTTTTTCGAAAATGTATGTTTCAATATATGAAAACAAACTTGCAAAATCTTTGTAGAGCTTACCAATAATGATAAAAATCGTGAAAAACGTTGCTTGTTTAGGGATTAATAAGGGAGATTCAAACTCAAAATTTTTTACATTTTTTTTCTTTTTTTTTATATTTTTGGGTCAAAACTGCTTCTGCTTTTGGGTTTCTGCTTTTCTTATTTTGGGTCAAAACTGTGTTTATTTATAAAATGCTCTTCAACAGCATTTTAAATTCTTTTGTTCTTGTAGCTTACATCGTGTAAGTTGGCGGAACTTTTGTGAGAATATCTCTAAAACTGCACGAAGGGTTCTTTTGTTTGCTTAATTCTTTCAATTCATTTTAAGCATTGAAAAAAATATTTTAAAGGAGAATTTAAACACGTATTTATGCTCATTTAACTAAATATTAAATGAGAAATGTGAAAGTATAATTCATTGTTAGCTTTATCAAGTAAATCTAAGTTTTGTAAGTTCTCTATTCTTTGGCATTCGTGCGGAAATATTAGTACACAGAGAAAGTAAAGTAGGGAAAGAAGCCATAAGATTGATACATTTGTATTTACTTTGATACTCTTTTGTCAGCTTTATTGTAATAGGTGACATAGTTGCGAACGTTGCTTAATTTCAAATCAATATTATGAAGCAAATGTTCGCTTTGTTCATTAGTTAGCGTATAATCAAAAGAAAAAATTTTTCCAAAGATTTTTTTTAATTTGCCAAATTCATGAAAAGGCGTAAAGAAGTCGATTTAGTTTCGTACAAATGAATCGCTGCATTATGCAAGTGCGATTTTGATTTAATTAAATCGAATTATTTGAATTTTGTTTCTCGTGAATCGAAATCCGATTGCTTTCTAATGCGCGCAAAATACTGACTTTCGCGAATCGAAGTGAACTTGTTTATGATGCATTGATTTATCTAACAGAGCAGAAATTCCATTACAAATAATTGACAACGAAAGCTATGAGAAGGACGCCACATTTTATGTCGAACTGTTTAACCCGATAAGAGATGATGAAGAGAATGGCGGAAAGAACAATTCGCCGAAATCAGAGCTGTCGAAAGATCAAGAGAAAGTCGCA
>NCKU01002096.1:0-20788 GCA_003675995.1 Dinothrombium tinctorium
GCGAGAGCTTTTACTGCTCGCTAAGTTGAATACAGTGAAATCAAGAGACTTACAATGATCGAAATACTGCCTTTTTGTCGTTAAAGTTTCTAGGAATTAAGTTTAAAATTTACATGATCGTTTTTCTGAATGATTTGAATGACACTAGAAAATAATTAAAAAATTAACATTAACAAAAGAGGCAAAGAAGCAATAATCGAGTTCAATTTTTCTTATCGAGAAACATCGCAGTAAATCAATGGATTAAGCTTTTAAATTGAAAATGAACTTATTTCTATAGATAATGATTTAAAGTATATAAAGGTAAAGAGAAATTTTTAGAAATTACTGTTTTGATTGTTCATTTCAAATAAGAAAACAATAATCGTTGAAAATAATTGAAAACAAAGAGAGAATGAATAGCAATGGTGATCGGTAAGTGAGTGAAAATAGCGTTAAAAAAGCAAGATTCATTTCTAATTTTCGCGGAAATAAATTACGGCAAGAAAAAGCTTTTTGCTTCTTCTTCTTCTTCCTTTGAAGCTATAATGCTGATTGAATTCCACGTATTTTGTGTAAAGTAATTTTGCAACACACCGTTAATTAACCAAAACATAAAATAAAAATAAGTAAAAAAAGAGAAGCGAATATTCGGGTGTAACTGTGCAAGTTTGCAGTAAACATCAATTGCAGTTAATTATTTTACATCGTTGATCTTCTCTCGCTCTTTCTTTTTCTCTCTCTTCGATCATTTCTTTTGTCGAAAGCTCTCTTTCTCTCTCTTTCTCTCTGCTGGTGTCACGGGTTGAAAACATTTTCAAGACAAGGAACAAGAAAATACAAAGAACAAGAGAAAGAATGAGAAGGAAGAGGTTTGAAAACAAAAGCAAAAACAACTAACGCACATTGTGTACTATGTTTGTGTGTGTGTGGATACAGCAATTAAACACGAGTAATTAATCGATTCGAAAATGAAGCGATGGTTAAGTTTGCGATTGACATAGTAGAAGCGGGTATAATTTAATTTTTCTTGTCTGTCTTTCTTTCGCACTTCAATAATGTAAATTCGCATTATCATTAACCGTTAATAAGTTTTGTTCAAGTTCTCTCTTCTCTTAAGTATTTGCACAGAACATATGCATTTCAATGAAAAATTAAGATAGTGCGTAGGACAAATCTTCATTATTCTGTAAATAATGGCTAAATACATCAGCGTATACTAGTTAGTCGAGCGAATCGGTTTAGATTTAAAACACTGAAATTAACTTTGCTTCAATACAGCCGTTGGTAATGTTTTGTTGTAAATATAAATTGAACAGCAATTTATATAATTTTAAAATCAAGAAAATAAACCGAGCTGAGCCCAGAAAGAAGTAAGAAACCGAATGTAGGTAGGATGTATTGAAAGAAGAAGCGGCAGCAGTGGCAGCAGCATCCTTATTTATTGCGAACGATTATCAGTTAATCAACAAAAGACTTAAATGCCAATTTAATTTTTTAAATTAAAAAACCGTTACTAGCGTGATTAAGTTAATAATTTTGTTCGTAAATATATTAAGAGCTGATGTAGTAGCAGATTTACTCAACTTTTTTTTCTAACTTGATAATTATAATTGTTTCACGTCTTCGATGCGAACTAAGAAGTTGCAGTTCGAAAAGAAGGTACCAATCATTGAATAACAAAAAGTAATTAATGTGGAAAACGATTTTTGAATTTTCATTATTCGGCAATTCTCGAAATGGTAGTCAATATAAAAGTTATTTCGCAAAAATGAGAGAGAGAGAGAGAAATGAAAATAAAATTGCAACGATGTGCAACGAAACAACAAAATGAACGAAAATGTTCATTAAGTGAGAATGGGCGAAACAATATTTAATACGATAAAGAATAAGGGAAGTTGAGGACATCATTAGCACTTCCTAGACAGCAAGCCTATGGCGATGTTTATACTTCAATTTTTGTTCATCTTTGCGGAAAACAGGACCATTTAAACTCAATATCGGTTCTCAGAAAAAATTAACGATCAACTTGATTGCGGCTTGCCAATTTTAACTGATCATATACACTAAAAATTCATTTTGCAATTTTCTACTGGTCGCTTTCTTTTGGCTCGTTGAAAAAAAAATTAATTTTTCAAGATTTAATTGCGCAAATAATTAATTAAGTTTCACGAATGCGATTTAATCTAGCTAAGAAATTCGGGTTCGCGAACTTGATTTAGATTCGAATATTTATCAAATACAAACGTTTTTTAAAGAAAACGAATGAAATAAAAACGGATTTTGAAAAAATGAACGAAATTTTCAATTTCGTTTTTTTCCGTATTTTACGATATTGTTGATTGCGAAATTAAATTTGCTTCCGTTTCTAATAAAAGCATTCAAATGTTTTGCATTTTTTGATCTACACCTTTTATTTGCCCAATTTATAACTATTATTATCCACTCGATTATTGCGACAGAATACATTTTATCGAAAGATGAGGAAAAGTTCAAAAATTCAAACAAATTTTCGGGTTTACTCCTATCACGATCGAAATTGATTTCTCAAAGCGAAGTGGATTCTTTTTTCGGTTCATACAAGAACGAATTCAGGAAAATATGAATGAGAGTCAATTACGATTGGCGTTGTTCGGTTTTTAATTTCAATAGGAAAGCGTAGAGAAAATACGCACACGCATATAATATAAGAAAAACGCTCCTAACTGCTCATCACTCTTCAATACTCGAATCAATCTTTTTTCGTTACAAAACATAATTATTCGCCCAAAATTACGCTATATAAAAGCAATTCATAAGATTATTTCCGCATATTATTCAATTCAGTGTTCGCTGTGCGTTCGAAATGAATGAAAATCGAAAAAAGGTAAACTGCGAAGTGTATTTAAGCGTCGATCTCGCTCGCTCGCTCACTAAAAGGCGGTTGTGTTCAGATGCAAATCTCATTTTTAGCAATAAAAATGCACAGCTCCTGACATCTTTTTTGCTTAAATTTTCACGTATTTAGAGTGTTTAGCGGTGAAGAAACTTTTGTTGTTTTCATTAAAAAGAAAAAAGGCGCAAATGCTTTCAAAAAAACATTTGCTTACAACAAAAGGATGTTTTCATTTTGTTTTTCAATGCAAAATAACGGTTTTGCAACATGCAAATGCTGACATGTGAAAGGATGTGGTAAATCAATTTCGAAAAAAAATGTAAATTTATGAAAAATGACAAGTCAATGTCATTAAATGACAAGAAAATGCGAAGCCAATTTCAGCTTTCGAGAAACAAAAAATTCCATTCCACACTTTTTTTACGATTAAATTACCTTAATTAAATAATTTTCATTTCATCACATCGAATTACTCGCCATTATAATATGATAATTTATTTTGTATAATGTTTCATTGTGTCAAATTTAGGATTATTCTAAACTCATTGTGACGAAATCAAGTAAAATAAATAATTCAGAGGTGCAAATAAGTAGAATTGATAAATTTTTTTGTGCTGCGCACACAATGATTAAAACGCAATAAAATGGAAAAAATCAGTGTCAATGAATTGATCGTACGATTTGTTGCATTTAACGTCTATTTTCATTATTCAAATTAAATATCAATCAAATTCTTATTTTGCCATTCAATGATCCAATTTTAGTGAGATCTAATTTCCAATGACAGTAACGGTGTTTAGTTCAATGTCATTATTAAAGTGAACTAAATTAACATCGAGTGAACGAGTAAAGTCAACTGCATCACTTGCTCAATAAATTCGAGTCAGCTTATGCTAAAATGTTCGCATACGCTTATTGAAATTATTTTTGGAGAACAAAAAAAAAAATTATCGAAACACGACTTCAAAAGTTGAGAAAGAGCTTGCCTCAGCGAACAACGTGTACTGCTCTGTGCAAAATAATGTTCTTCTTTTATGCGCAAAGCATCGCACAGAGAGCAACGTTTTTTCTGCAAAAGGTAATACACCTTAATTTGCGCAGTTAATATTATCGAACAAGAAAAATAACTTTTTTTTTAAATGATCATTCGAGAAACGTCAGCGAAATCTTAAATAAAAATTTGTAATCGCGAAAAGATTTTTAAAAAATTCATATTTTATCGACTCAATATATTCAAACGTAAAATGATTGCAAATGAAATCGCGCTGCTTTTTGTTGAGAAATAGCAAAATAAAAAAATAAAAAAAATTAAAAATCTCACCAACAAGATTATCAAGCAAATATGAAAGTAATTTTTGTGTCCCATTTGGTTCGTTATAAATAACGAGAAATTCTTGTGTTAATGGATTGCCTTTTAAACCTTTTGAATAAAGCAAAAAAAAAAAAAATTGTGAGGCAAAATTTTGGAAAAATACGCATCGTAAACATACCAAGCGTTTGTATACGAAATAATTTGCCCAATTCGTAAGGAAGTACACGTAGATAATTGTTATTTAGAAGTAACTCGCGTAACATAACCAAATCGCCTAATTCGGCAGGTAAACTTCGCAACTTATTCGATGATAAATCTAAATGCGTTAATGAAGTTAACTTAGCGATGTCCGGAGGGATGCGCGAAAGATTATTGTCATTCAGGTACAACGAAGTTAAGTGACACATTTGCCACAATGCCGGGCTTAGGTTGCGAATAGTTCCTAATTGAAAAAATAAATACGTTATTAAAAAAATTTAGGTTACGAATTGTTTTTCAATAATGAAAATGATGTGCTTTTGAAATTGAGAGAAGAGCGATATTCAAATCTTTTTTGTCGTCTTCGAAAATCCATTCAATTAATGAATTCAAATATTTACGTTACTTCAATGAAATAAGGATAATGCGAACGAAGCGAGTTAAAGTTACACAATGATCGCTCGAAATGTTTCGAGAAAGTTCTTCGAAGTTCTCCTTTCGGTTCGCTTCAAAGTTTGTGAATAAAACAAGAATTAAGCAAAATTCGTTAAAAAAAGTTAGAATCGAAGCAGAATGAAGTTAAGAACAATTTGAGCGAGTTCTAAACAACGAACTATCCAGGCTAATAGTTCGCTGACTGTGTCGATAGTTATTTTGAGAGCAAACTATTTACGCAGATTTGAAGAGGATTAAAGCGGCCAAAAAGCGGAAAGCGACGAGTTTAATCGTGAGACGGACAAAAGCCGAAGGCGACAAAAGAGAGTTGAGAAGCAGTGACATAGCGAGTAACGCATAGAGCACCTGTGATTTCGAGCTCAGGCCAATGCGACTTCTTTCCCGAGGCGATGTCCTCTTGCTGCATAATGGTATGCGTGCGGCGCGGATTCGGTGGCTCGTACTTGTCGCGTTCGCGGTGTCCGGGTCGTGACATGCTGTTCGCTCGCTGTTCGATCGCTCAACGCTCACTCAACGGTCGTGTCGCGCGTTTCTTGCTTCACACTGATTGCTTTCATTACGGCGGGAGTTTGTAATCATTGCGTCTGCGACGCTGCGTTGCATTCACTTTTCGCCTCCACTATTGTACAGTGTTCGCCACAAAAGCCCCTTTGTGAGCGCAGCCATCGCAATCGAAGCGATTGGCTGCGAAACGCCACTAAATTTGAATTATAACGCGCTTACTTCACTCATTTCTCTTTCGATTTGCTCTTGCGTTCAATCGCTTTCAAATCGAAATTGTGTTTTGTGAGAAAAGTGGCTTCAATAAACAAGCAAATACATAAATGCAATTAAAGCTCAATCAATGCGATTAACGCCAAAAGCGATTTTTTTGTCCAACACTGCGATTTTTTCAGAAAATTCTTAATGGTGCTCATGCAATCGATCACTATAAGTACTCACTTGCAATAGAGCACGAATCGGTCTAAAAATTAAGCGTAAGCCGGCTGAAAAATCTCACACCCTCAGTGAGCCTGAAAAATTATTGAGATTATTATTAAATTGTTAATTTATTTATTGAGAATTTCTATTGACGATTATTTTGTGCTTTCTTGCACGGTTCTTTTCAATTCGCCGTGGGTTTTGGCTTTTTCTTACCCAGTACTCAACCCCGAGCTTGGTCCAAATCGTTTGTTGCTTAGCTTTAAACAGGACCGCCTATTTTGGCCCGGACCCGATTTCGTGCTCTAGCCTGCAATTTTCACACTAAAACATAATTTTAAAGCCGTCAAATGAATAAATAAACGCATATTTTTGTGCATTTATTCATAATCAATACTGTTTCTACAAATGCAAATATTTCAAGAATTGATGAATAAACAATTTTCCATTGAAATTTTTTTCCATTGAAACTATAAAAAGTAATTGCAGTGCTTTTTAAATGCAAAGCTAGCGAAAATTTGGCGACTAGTGGTTGACCATTATTCATTTACAACTTTTGATACTGACTAATTTCTTTATTAAAATTTTGTTCCAATCTCTATTTAAAGTAAGTTTGTAAGTTTATTCACCGAGTCAACTCGTCCAGAATATTTATACAAATTTGAATTTAAAGGTCGAATGTGAGCATGCGGATCTCCTGAGAATTGTATTAAGTGTATGCCATGAAAGTTGATTTGACCGATCGAGGACATTTCTGAAGGTTTTTAATGTCAGAAAAGAATCGTACTAGAGGCCAAAGCTGTAAAAATTATAAAGTGTGACGTGGAATAAATTATTTTAATGAATATGAATAATCTAAAAACTCGAACAAATTAAAAAATTTAAAATTCTTCCTTTTAATCGAAAGAAACAAACTGAACTCTTGATTCAATTAAAATTAAGAATTTAAATTTTTTGATTTTGTAGAGTTTTTATATTATCCATATTCATTAAAATAATAAATTCACATTTAGTAATTCTAGTTTATTAATTGCAAATTAAGAGCGAAAATATGCCAAATGTCACATTCATAATTTTTAACAGGTTTGGCCTCTATCTCTAGAACGATTCATTTTTGACACTTAAAATCTACGAAAATTGACTCTAAAGGTCAAATAACTTTTCGTGATGTACATTTGAGGTACTTCTCAGGGTACCCACATTCTCACATTCGACCAAAAGTCTGTTCGAAAACATCTTTCTCAATTTTTATCTCAGCGGGTGGTTTTTTGGAAATATAAAAGTTTCCATAAAAATATTTGGAAAAGTTGCAGAAAAAATGGAAAATGGGTAATTTCCTATCTTTATGCTAAGTGATGGCATTTTCATAAAATTTTGTAGAGATAGTATCATGCACATGTTATTTATTTTACATAGATAAAATTTCAGTTTTTATCTATGTAAATTATTCATGATCATAGTTTTAAATTTTATAAAAACAGTTTGTGTAACTTTGATGCGTACACGCTTGCCAGAATTCAATCGATAATGTCAACATTCATCGTACAAAGATTTACACGCGTAAATCTTTGCACTTTCGCCCTTTGCAACACAGCAAAAGATGACCACATTGGCTACCGATAATGCGATAGCAATGATATCCGCATAAATACCGCATGCAAAATGCATATTTCTATGTTAGTCCCGTTTCCTTTACTTCATATTATTTCAGTTATTATGAGCATTGAAGAGGAATGAAAAGAACGGCTAGCAATAACTTGTAGGAATGTAAATTACAAAAGTTTTATAATAACATTAATATTAATAAAGCAATGTTTGTGCGCATTACAAGCAAATGAAGAATGCGATGATTTCAATGTCAATTTGCTAATGCCTACTTAAAAAACTTGATGATTACAGTAAAGCAAGCATCTCGACTTGTTTTAAAACTTTTTGTAAATTTTTGAAAACAATTAATTAATATGCAAATTTATATGTTAGTAGCACTCAATGTTTGAAGATTTTTTTGTTTTAAGAATAAAGTGAATAGTAAAATGTGAGAAGTTAAATATAAGATGAAATAAGCATTGACACAATATAACAACGATATTGCTGAAAGTGGACAAATCAGAACCAGACTTAATTAAATGCTGCCATTCAAGAACAATTACGGTCACTGGTAGGATGATTCTGTGTTGGAATATTGCCAGATCTGTGATTGATTGCACATGAAAACTTAACGCTTGTTTGACTTCAGCATCAAACTTTAAACTAACGCTTGAACATTCATTGTGTGAATGAATGGGCGAAAGCAGAAAGCGACAGCAGGATAAGCGTCGACTGAAGAAGCGGAGAGCGCAACGAGGCGACGGTCCCGTTTGGCGACGAGCAGAGGTGTGTTTTAAAGCGAACGCGAGACGAGAAAAGCAAAAGTGAACAAATCATTACTCGAATGCGGAGTGAATACTGACGTGGCTTTCGTTTCCATTTCTCCGCTTTTCACTCGATTCGAACGCAAATAATATACGAGTCGAATACGATAATTGAAAACAATGAATGCAGCGTCGAAATGCACGCTTATTTTGCTCACAGTTTTGATCGAATTCAGTGTGCGAACGGCGAGCGACGAACACGACCACAAAGTAATGTCTCTTCCATTTCTTTGCTTCACTTCTCTTCTCTTCTTTTTCTCTTTCACCGCTTGACATTCTCTTGTTTCATTCGAACAGTACGAAGATAATGAGGAAGTGGTACTATGGATGAACACAGTCGGACCTTATCATAACCGGCAGGAGAGGTACAGTTACTTCTCACTGCCGTTTTGTGCGGGACCGAAGGA
Organism: Dinothrombium tinctorium; assembly: GCA_003675995.1. NCBI lineage: Eukaryota > Metazoa > Arthropoda > Arachnida > Trombidiformes > Trombidiidae > Dinothrombium > Dinothrombium tinctorium. The sequence goes on from NCKU01002096.1 coordinate 8,560, forward strand.
GCAAATATCTCATTACCACGAAACGCTTGGTGAAGCGGTTCAAGGAGTAGAGTTGGAATTCAGTGGTCTAGATATCGATTTCAAAGGTTAGATGCCGCACACACGTCCATCACTCATTGTAGCATGTATTTCCGGCTTGTTTCCATGCTTTTCTCGTTTGCTTTACGTTTACTCTTCGTTAGATTTTGTTTTAACACAAATTTAATAACATTTTCTAAAAAAACTGTAATAACCATATTTCATCTTTGTTACTTTCGCATAATTTAAAGTGAAGCTGACGTATGACTTTCAATTTCAGCCAATGTGGCAAAAACCGAATACTGTGATGTCACTTTGGACAAAGAAAAGCTTCAGGCTTTTATTTATGCTGTTAAAAACTATTACTGGTATCAAATGTACATTGATGATTTGCCTATCTGGGGCATTGTTGGCGAATTCGATGAAGGCGATCAGCCCAATTATTATTTATGGACACATAAAAAGTTTGAAATTGGTTACAACGGTAATCAAATAGTTGATGTGAATTTAACGAGTGAAAATAAAGTGAAGCTCAAACTTGACGCGAAAATTATTTTCACATACGAAGTCATCTTCAAGAAATCTGATATCAAATTTGAAAACAGATTTGATAAGTATCTGGATACAAGCTTCTTCCAACACCGTATACACTGGTTCTCCATCTTCAACTCGTTCATGATGGTTATTTTCTTGGTCGGTCTTGTGTCTATGATTTTGATGAGAACTCTGCGAAAGGATTACGCTCGTTATAGTAAAGACGAAGAAATGGACGATATGGAAAGAGATTTAGGAGATGAATATGGTTGGAAACAAGTTCATGGAGATGTATTTCGAACTCCAACGTACCCAATGCTTTTGTCCATTTTGATTGGAACTGGATGTCAAATAGCAATCGTAACACTTGTAGTGATCATTTTTACAATAATGGGCGAGTTATATACAGAAAGAGGGTCGTTATTAAGCACAGCGATTTTCGTTTACGCTGCTTCATCACCAGTTAATGGTTATTTTGGCGGAAGTTTATATGCTCAATATGGTGGTAGGAAATGGATAAAACAAATGTTTTTAAGTGCAGCAATGCTTCCTTCGCTGATTTGTGGAACAGCGTTTTTGATAAATTTTATTGCGATCTATTATCACGCATCGAGAGCAATACCATTCGGTACAATGGTAGCAGTTGTTTGCATATGTTTGTTTGTAATTTTACCGCTCACGCTGGTTGGTACTGTTCTTGGCCGTAATATTGCTGGTCAGGCGAACTTCCCTTGTCGCGTGAATGCTGTACCGAGGCCAATACCAGAAAAGAAGTGGTTTATGGAACCGAGTATGATTGTGTTCTTAGGTGGCATTCTACCGTTCGGTTCAATATTCATCGAAATGTACTTTATTTTCACTTCATTTTGGGCCTACAAGATTTATTACGTCTACGGTTTCATGCTTCTCGTTTTTCTCATTTTAACAACTGTGACTGTTTGTGTGACCATCGTCTGCACATATTTCTTACTGAATGCCGAAGATTACAGATGGTAAAGAGATTGGAGCTTATTAAAGATTAATTTTTTATTTGTTTTTCAAACAGGCAATGGACAAGCTTTATGGCAGGAGCATCGACCGCTGGCTATGTATATTTATATTCTTTTTACTACTTTTTCTTTAAAACGAAAATGTATGGTTTATTTCAAACCACTTTTTACTTTGGTCATATGGCTTTGTTCTGTATCGCTTTGGGCATCATGTGTGGTACGTTCGGTTATCTGGGCACAAGCGCCTTTGTTAAGAAAATCTATTCCACCGTCAAAATTGATTGAACGCATCAAAAGCAAGCTTCTAGGTTCAACATTGTGCGATTTAATTAGTTATAAAATTTTTCTGTGTAATGTTTTCTCGAGTAAAAGCAATGTACATAAATACATTAAATTAATTAAGCTATTCATGCCTTAATTTTAAACTTTTTTCGCTTTGTCTATCAGTGTAATTAGCAAAAGTTAAAATCTTCATCTATTAAAAATGTAAGAAAAAAATAATTTATTTCTCTCGCTTTCCAACAAATAACACCAGTATGGTCTCTTTTTACTGTATACCCGGCAAAAATAAAATGTAAATTTTATTTCTTCGATCACATTCGCAATAATTCACAAAGCACTTTAATAGCAATGTGTGCTAAACAGGGGTAAATTTCAGCTAATTTCAATTAAAAAATGGTAATAATATGTAAAAAAGAAAATTTTTTAAATGTAAAGAAAAGCGATTATTAAATTAAAATTTTGCAAATTCTCAATGCAAATTCTCGATGTAATTACCAATATTAACTTAAAATTGTGCACACTTGCTTTGCATACAGTCTTGTAAAATCTTTGAAAATTAGCAAGATTATAATTTCATCATTGACCACGAAGGGGTCTCAGTATAAAAACCTACTTAGGCGCATCGTAGAGATTCCAAACATGAGTGTATAAATGCGTATCTACAATAGAGTAGATACGGCATTTGGAAATTTTTAAAGAATTAAAATTATAAAATTTTAAAAATACACATACTGCAATGCAAATAAGATAAAGATTAAAAATACAAATGTTGATAAGTAGTTGAAGCCATATTTTTAAAAAAGTTTGGTCCGTGACACTTTAAAAATTTGGCAATAACAAATATGCACCATATCCAGGTGCGAGGTTCAAAAGTTATAAAAATTTGAAATGTAATTTAAATTGAAAAAAAAAATTTATTTTTGCTATGGCTAATTTTCTTTAATATTTTAAGTGGCTTTTTCGATAGTTCATGTGCACATACAGAAAAAAAACTCAACATGATAGAATTTTTCGATTTTTGTTTCACTTTTTTGCACCTTTTTGAAGGCTTTCTCATCATTTTGATAAGAATTAGGACGCATTCCAAATAATTGCACATAGAAAGTGACTTACTTGTTTGGTAGTTGTAATAGGAATAGAATTTATTCCTCGATTTTAATTGTCATAAAATTTATTGATTTTTTATTAATTATATTCTAATTACGTATCATTGTCAAAAAACAAAAATTAATTGTTCACTTTTACAAGCTCACATGTAATTAAACCCATTGCCATATTATTCATTTTTATTGTTATGCCAATTCATACATTTTGCATATGGCTTTTAAACAAATAAGGGAAGGTGCCGAGGTGTCCAATCGGTTTTGTGACCTAACATGTCTCATTTAAAAGGCCATGGTGAGAATAGCTCTCGCATGCAACAAGAGTTCTACAAACAATCGATTGTACAGAAGTAACGTGAAAAGACAATTTTTTTCAGCTATTAGAAGCGTCGTATGAAATGAATGTAATGAAAATGAATGAATGAAATGCGGAGAAAGCACACAGACAGCACACGATTGTAATCGAAAGTGAAAGGAGAAAGCAAAACGCTGACAAAACACTTTTCGCATTCTTTTTTCTTTCATTGCGAAGCATTAAACAAATTTAAAAAGCTCATTTATTGATTTGCTTCTTTTTCGCACGTTTCAGGTCGCGATTCGAAACGCCAATTTATCGTTTAATTTCGCGATTATTCGATGTTTGAAAGATGCTTTTTCAGTGCGGCAAACTTTTTGCTTGCTAATTTCACGCAAACCGAGTGAAATGCTTTACGCGTAAATATTGAATTAAATTAATCTCCGAGCCGCAGTTACTATTAATCAATGTTAACAAGCAGATTAAAATCAAGAATAGCAAACTTAAAAATATTTGTTGTACCAAGCTTTTTATACGTACCAAGGAATAGGAAGCACTTTACATTTTATCACCGAAAGCTATGGTGTTATAGATACTGAAACTGATCTTCCTATTCAAAACCAAAAATTTTGACTTTAAAATTTCTTTTTATTACTCTATTTTATGACTAAAGCAAAGAAAAGAGGCCAGAGAAGAATATGATTTCAAAAGTAGAATATATTCTACAATCGAAACTTAGATGCACGTAAAAAATTTGCATAAAAAAATATTAAATGCGCGTTAGATGAGAGATTTTAGTTTACTATATTTTATCACATAATCATTTTCCAAAAATTGTGAGAGTATTTGTTTACAAAGCTTAAGCCTTTTTACCTGGAATCAAGAGAAAGAAGATATTTGTGAGCTGCATTTACATTTTAAGCAAGTGTCTTTAATAAATTTTTCATTTATTTATACAAAACTTATTTTCTTTGTCAAAAAAAGAGAAAAATTTTTAATTATAAAAAGCTTGTAACTGTATACACAAAGCCTGTATAACTTGAGATAGATTGCAAGCATTTACGATCTTTTAATTCCAAGCTGATTTAACCAATGGCTCATGAATGATTGAAAGTGCTTCAGTTCACAATAATCCTCTTCAACATCAAAGATTTGCTTCTCTTCTATTCAGAACGTCGAGAACAGATGTTCTTGCTACAAGAGTCATTAAGAAAGCGGACAAATTATAACCAGATCAAGAGTACTCGAAGCCTAAAAATGCTATTTTCATATGTTTTTGCTCATAAAACGCAAGTAACCGTAGCAAGACCTTGCTAATAGTAGCGTTTATATATACATTCGATTCGCCCGTCAGTCCGTCACCCTGAAAGACGATGTTTTACCAAATGTTGCGTATGAAGCAAGTTATTCGCAAGCAAACTTGAATATAAAGTCTAAAAATTTTGTTTTTTCGATTGTGGACCAAAGTTTTGACCGATTTTATTTAGTTTTTTTTTTAATTGAGATCCTACCAGAAAAGTATTTTGCTTGCTAGCAAGATCGACCTAAGACTATGCGTATTTTCATGCAATAGATCTCATTCATTTAGAATCTAAAGGTAAATTTTATATAAAGTAACATTAAGTTCAAGAAATTTTATTTTTTGCTGTATTATAATAAAAAAATTAAAAAAATTATTAAAACTATTTAACATACTCTACATTTGATGTCGCGCATTAATAGTTTTTTATTTTTATTTTCGATTTTAAACACGCCATTCATCACTTTTTCAATTTTCACAGAACTCTCGGTCTTAATTGCTCAATTTTGTGGAGCGATTTTTGTTTATAATCAATAGCCATTTTTATTATGGTTTTACAACCATAACTACTTAATTGGACCTGCTGTGCTTTAAAAGCAAGCTTTTAAAAATCTTATCGTGATAAACTACGATTTATTTTAAAATAATAGCACCTACAGGGTGTTACTTTCGAGACGAAACATTGAAAAACTCAAATAACTTTTTAACACTTTTATGTAAAAAAGTGAAAATTCGAAAATTAATACAATAGCATTCAAAGAATGTTATGACACTTGAAAAATGTAAATCAATTGTCGGAAACGCAATTTACCACTGTTTTTCTCAAAATAACTTTTTTAAGTAAAAAATGCGTTTTTTAATTAAAAAACATCACAAATTAAAAAGAGTTTAGTGTTTTAAACAACGAATTATAAATAAATTTCGAACTAATAATAAACCAAACAGAAAAATTCTGAAAAAAACGGTAAAAAACCCAAGAATATAGGTATACCCGAATATTATTATCGTGGAATTAGTTCAATAACAGTTATACCGAAAAAATTTATCAAAATCAATAGGAACTTTATCTAAACCTTTAAATAGTCTAAATATAAAAGCTTTTCCAAATTGGAAGTCGAAAAAAACGATTTTGAACCAGAAAGCAGAGAAAACCGCACTTCGGATAATCCGGGTCATACTAATTTACCGACCCTAATATCTGATTTTGGTGTGAGTAATGATTTTTATAACTAAAATAAAGACCTAAGTCTATGGCAATAAAAAGTGGAAATTTTATTTAACGAAGAATCACACGCCGTTTTAAGCCGAATATTGACCATCGAAAAACCGGACTATGGTTTAATGGACAAAAAATAATAAATAAAGAACCATTCTATTTCAAAAAGATCGGCAATCAGTAAACTATGTTAAATTGTGCAGAAGTGAAACATGTTCTTTTCGGACAAAGTTTCAGTGTAAGTTTATTTGAACGTTTTAGTGGATTTCTGATAAAACTCTCCAATAACGTCCGGTCAGAGTTGTTGTTTTTTCAACTAGATCATGTTTTTATCGATCTTCTCAATTCAAAAAGAGGCTTTTCCACCTAAAACATTGTTAAAAGATGTTAAACATTAAATTTCCATTCCACAGTCCGGATTTGCTCCTGCCGATCTTTTATTTTGAACATTTTTTAAATAATGTTAATTATGAATAAAATGTCACTATTGGAGACTTTTTTAGATAAATTATTTTTCAATGTTTCAATTAGAAATCTCGAAAAAATTTTTGAAAATGTGCTTTCTCCCAAATTTCTATTTGTGGCAGACAACTGAGGTAGAAAGAGAGAAAAATATTATCAAAATATAAATTTATCAAAATGTTATTCGATAATTACTCTTCAAAATAAGAGCATCAATGAAAAAATAAAATTCTTTGTTTTTGATCTATTCAATAAAAACCGTGCAGTGTCTCGAAAGCAACACCCTGTAGATACCCATCCTATGCAAGTTTAATATTCCCTTACATCTTTATTTTTGGATGCTTTTCAAGTGTTTAGTTCAATTTTGAAAATGTTGAATTTTATATTTTCAAAATTTAAAACATTCACGTTCAATAAAATTTGAGCGAAAGTACTCGAGTCAACTTTGCTTCTTTCTCTCTACTGCAGTCTTTATATAGAAAGTCATTTTCGAGAACGCTGTGGAAATAAGTGATTGAAAGCAATTTCGGCCAAAACTAACATTTCCATTATGTTTAATAGAACTAATTTCATAGTAACTTGTCAACAATAATTTAATTAGGCATAAAACATTTATTGAGCAGCGACAAGTTTTGCACAAAACAATATTTGTATTGAGCAGAAACCGAGTTTCATAACTCTGTTACTACGAGACACTAAATTTGATGCGTCAAACACTTTTACCAATTAAATGTCTAATGAAACATCGGCGAAATAATCCTAACACGAGAAATAAAACGATTGTGTTTAAAGGAAGTCTACGCCGACAAGAGTGTGTCCAAGAAGTATGAAAGCGCATGTTTTGCTTTCCTTACAAACTTTGCAATAGATTGACGCTAGACTTTAGTGTAACTTTAACTACAAGTTTTGAGCTTCACATATGTTCACTCTCTGCCATTATGTTCGAGAAAAATGAAAGTGACTTTGCGAATGTAACTGAAGAACTTAATAACGACAATCGACCTTTTGTCCCCACCAAATGGGCACAATGTGTGTGGACATTGTTGTTCATTTTGATGGTTTTCTTCGCGTTCGCAGGAAACGTCCTTGTAATTTGCATCATTTTGAAATACAAAAAAATGCGAACCAAAATAAATTTATTTTTATTGAATCTATCGTTTGCCGATCTAATCATGGTTACATTTAACGCCATGTTTAATTTTGTTTATATGCTAAATAGTCACTGGCCTTTCGGTGATGTGTATTGCACTTTTTCCAATTTCATCGCCAACTTCTCAATCGGTTTATCTGTTTTCACAATCACAGCAACAAGTGTTGACAGGTGAGCAAAAATATTGTTTCCTTAATGTTGAAATTTAACGATAGCAATGCTTTGTTTATATGTGAATGTGCATTAATGCGAAACAAAGCGCTCATTAGATCGTCGACAAGAAGCAATTTATTTTGATTGTAGCTGTTTTGTCACAGAAAAGTAATGTCAATCGTGCAGAGCATAATTGGTGATTATAACAAGTGAAAACAATAAAACTTGAAAATATAAACCTCATTGAACATTCTTTAAAGCTGATTTGACAAGGAAGAAAGGTTTATGGACTATAGCATGTTTTTATCAAACCGTGCAAGTTATACAAGAAAAAACGAATCGATCAAACTGCAATCAAAATAAAAGTTTGCTTAAAATATTGTGCTTTTAACTTAAAAAAAAAATAATAAAAGCAAATCTCTCAAATTATTTTCGGCTGAAGAAATTTTCAAAATAAAAACCAAAAGCTTCACTTTTTGTTGAAAATTACGGTTGTCTTTTTAAATTAGTTTTGTCTAAACTTGTTAAATTTTTCAACCAGAGAGTTTTAGGCAATGAAAAAATGTATCACAACTTCCCGTTGAATCTTGTTAAAATCACTGGATGAACTTGGTCCAGTGTCCGAACATTTATCTGACTAAGTAGACTGATTAAATGCAAAATATATAAGTAAGAGTTGATAAAGGCTAAAATCCAGCGAAATATGGGCTAGAATTTTAACTTTTTTAACCGATGTGCAAATGCACCGTTTTACTCGAATTTGGTTTATTACCAATTTTTTTAATGCTTTGCATTTATTTTGATTTATGCGATTTCAAAAACTTTACGATTACTTACAAACTTATTTATGTTTTAAAAGATGTAAACTCGGCTTTTATACTTTATTGAATAAGATTTAGTTCCTCAGATAAAGAAATTTGAAAATGTAGTTCATTTAAAGAATTGTCACGTTTTTATATATTTTATTACGAAATGTTTTATCATTTGTTGATTTTGATGATAATGCTTTCCTTTCATGTAATAAACAAATAGACATTTAACAATTCATTTTTTATCTTTATTATTTTTATTATTATTTTGCTGTTTAACATTGTTTTTCACAATAAAAATATGAAAATAGTTTAAAAACCTCAGTTTTTCTGGATAGCGATACGAAAAAAGAAAGTGCCAATATGTCTGGCGAGTTTTTTCTTAAAAGAACTCAACAATAGTTATTTCAAACATTTTTTCACATAAAATTTTGCTTTTGCTTAAATTCTTTTTATAAATTTTTCGTTGTTGTCAGATTTATAAAAAAAACGCCTTATTAGCTGGAAAAATGGTTAATCCATGCGTTAACGCAACTTGACTTCCGCACAATAAGATCAAGCAAGTTTTGAAATTAGATATTGCTTTCAACGTTGCTTTGCTCCCCAATCTTCAGGAAACTTCGAGAAAACAAATTTTTTAGTTCAAATTCGAGAAAGTTTTTGAAAGAATTTTTTGTTTCAATTTACACAAAATTTTGTAATACTCAACTTCTTTAAGAATAAAAGTTAGATTGTATTCAAATGGCGCACATAGTTCTTCGTCATGTGTTTTCCCTATTTTACGAGATCTCAATTTAAAATATCTTGGCGAATTTTTTAAGGTACATTGTCGTAGTCTATCCATTAAAGGCGAGAACATCTAAAAAAACATCAGCAATCGTCATTCTTGTGATTTGGCTTTTATCAGCATTATTAGCGATTCCGACTCTAATATTTTCGACTACTTTCACTTTTGAATACTCTGAGGGCGAAAAAAGGACTCTTTGCACACTGCAGTGGCCTGATGGCCTTTCAGGAGCATCTACTTACGATTATATGTGAGTAAATATTTAGAAGCTGAATTTTCTGATCTACTTGTGCGTGTTTTTTATTCATCTGAAGCTATCAAGTCATATTCTTTGTGCTGACATACGCTATTCCAATGACTTCCATGACTATCACTTACACTGTAATGGCTCGAGCATTGTGGAGTAACAGAATGGTGGGAGAGCTGAATGAGGGACAACGAGAAGCGGTTAGGTCCAAACAAAAAGTGGTACTCATGCTTATCACAGTTACCGTCATATTTGGAGTTTGCTGGTTACCTTATCATCTTTACTTTCTATACATTTTTCATAATTTGGAGCTTTCTGCTGAGCCATGGGTTCAACATTTTTTTCTTGGCTTCTACTGGTTGGCGATGTCGAATTCCACCCTCAATCCGCTAATATATGCGCTGTTGAACAAAAGGTCAGTGAATGTTGTGTGCAAAAGCCAATTTGAGTTTTTAATTTTTTAGGTTTCAAACTTATTTCAAAAATACTCTTCTCTGTAAAAAAACAAGAACTGTGCAAACCACAATAACTTTTAGTAAGAGAAATAACAGCGGCTCTCAAAATTTTCAACTCAGCTAGAGTTTAAGCATCGTGTGATGTTCAAGTGATAAGCGAATGCTGCACTTCTTAGTTCTTATACGATTTTGATTAATGATTTCCAACAAATATTTCAAAACGCAATAAGTATCCCGCACTATGTGGACATTATGTGGAATTTAATTTTTCTCACCAATTTTGTGCAACTTGAAGATAAATTACCACCCTCTTTATTCCATTCATAGTTAATGCACTACACAATTTTATAAGCACGAGAGCAAAAATCTTTAGAATTTTGTGCCAATATTGATCGATTCTTATGAAAATTGTCTCATTGTGACCAATGTTGTAGTATTTTTAAGAGTCTTCATAAAAGTTGTTATGATTTTGAAGAAGTAGGTTCATTAAAAAAATTATTAATTAGATTTCGTCGTGGAAACGCATTGAAATGATGCGATCGCTAGAACGACTGTGGATGAAAAGGTTTTTGAGTCGTGTCTTGTTCTTTCGAAAATCGTTCATTATTTTGATTAGTTCATACAAATAGCTTCAACTAAAACGATTTATGATCTTTCGTACAGTCGTAAGTGTGGCTTTATATCTTTTCTTTATAAATTTGAGTTTATTATGGTTTAATGTTGGCTTTTGAAGTGATTTTTTTAATATGAGTTGTCTAATTAAGCTTTCTAATTGAAAAATTAAAATGAAGAAATTTAATAATTTAATATTTCGCGCAAAAGCATATCTCTAAACGTAAATTGTGAGATATCATTGTTCTTTATTCAAATGACCAGACAGTGTCGAATGTTGAATATTAAATTAAAGTTATTTCAAAAATTAATTTTTGAACAAAATGCTAAATCAATTTCATCTAAGAAACAACAATTTGTAATTTTTTTGTTGTGTAATGCTAGTGTGAAATTTTATTCTTATTTTAATATTTTGTTGCCTATATCTGCTCACTATTTCGTTTTTAATCGAGCGTAAAAATTGATCTCTTAACTGAAATGCTTTGGTATAATAAACATCTACAATAAAAATATTTTGGAGCTTCATAATACTTATACTGTTCACTATGCCATCATAAATGTGTCTTCATTCGTTTCTAGATATGATCTATTCTTGATTTTATTTTTGCGCACGATCATTGCTTTCGACACTGAATTCAAGATAATAATTTCCCAAAATGGATTCTGTAAAAGGTTTTCTCATCTTATAAATCATACGAAACATTAATTAGGTGTTAAGACTTATGTGGTGTTTTCATGATTTTAATTGTAAAGCGATAAATAGCTTTTCACTTGGATTTTTATAATAAAATTGTAGCCACATTCTTTCTCTTATTGTATGTACTACATTGAGCAAAAAGGGTTTCTCATTTTGGTACGCAAAGCGGGCCTAACGAGAAAATTTTCTGCTCAGAGTAGTACTCAAAATAACGTTTTTTCAAGCTTAAAATCGAAATTAATCTTTACAAAATTGTTTCAAACTTTTAATGTGAAAAAAGTGGGAAGAAAAGATTAAAAACTAATTAGAAGTTTATTGATTTGTGTTGTAAACATACTACGTAAGCAGCTTTTTTTGGACAGGAAAAATCAACTTTGGATTTTGTTCTCCGAGAAAATACTAACGAAATCCGAATAAAATTTCATAAATTATTTAAAATACAATTTATGTTTTTATATGCGTTGTGTTAAAAGTAGTTGAATCTGTAAAATAATAATAAAAATTCGTAATGCTGTTTCAATTTAAAAATAACATTACTTTGGAAATCCAAGTTTTCTATATAAAACTGTATTGCATTTAATTGAAAATAGTTTTGAATCTCTCACAATTTAAATATTATCACTTTTTTGTAACGTGTTTCTGTGAATAATAATAAAAATTTTCCTAAAGCAGTTTTTTTTCAAATAGAATTACAGTAAAATCTCGCCTAAGGGGGCATCTCTCTTGAGCAGTCGCCTCTACTAACGGCCATAAAAATAAAATTTCTCTTAAGTTAGCTCAATTAACAATATCTTCTCTAGAATGGCCAAATTTTTTAGAACCGCTGATTGTCGTAATAAAGTGGTTTCACTTAATTTACATTTCTAAGAGTGAAAAAAGTGACATTATGAAAAATAAAGGTTAGAAAGTTGTTTAAAATTATTTGATGTCTATGATTTTTGTTTGTCAATTACAAAATAGTACAAAATTCGCTTTGTATTTGAATCAATGAATGATAAACAATCTATTACAAAAGACTTTTTTAGGTTATTTTACAAAACGATGGCATTATAATGCATGAAATAAACATTTCAAAACTACAGAGCGTTCAAAAAGTAAGTGATACAAAATTAAACTTTAA
>NCKU01002097.1:0-20787 GCA_003675995.1 Dinothrombium tinctorium
TTTAGAAACGTTAAGGATTGAAAATAAATGAGCGATTTTTGTAGCAACGATTTACAGGCAATTTTCTAAGAGCATTAAAGCAATTATTTAAATGAGCTGCAATGAAAACAATCATCGTTTTACCAATAAGAATAATCAACTTTTCATCGCATGCTAAAAACTGATGAAAGTTGATTGTTCTCAATAAGCCATTCTTTTTGCTATTTCACTTGGCTTGTTTTGTTAAAAATGTTTATAATTTTCTTAATTGCTATTCAACTTGCAAATTGTTTTTCATCCTGCTGAATAAACGCAAATAATTAAAGTGAAAAAAGAATTCAAAATATAGTGAAGTATATTATAATCAAGCTAATGACGCGATATGATAAGGGTTCTGAAAGTGAAAAGAAGAAATATTCTAAAAAGTAATCGTGGTTATTACATTATAGGGTTGTTTTCGTCTCGAGTGCTTCTAAACAAAATAGCTTTAGCTATACTGGGAAAAATGATAAAGCGAGGCAAATTTTAAATTCTTAAAACTTTTCAAATCACATGCAGAAAGCTTTTTCACCATAAAAATTGCTTTTTTACAAATGTTTATCATGGAACAAAAAATGTAAAAACTTACTTTTTTCATTAAAAAATACAATCGATTGATTCTTTTGCTTTTTTATTATATTGTGAGGTTATAAATTCAAATTTTTGTTTTCATATCAAAAATATACAATTCTTCATTGTTTTTGATCGCAAAGAAACTTTAAATTAACTGATTTGTTGTAATTTGTTCGCTTTACCTTCAGCAACGCTTGATCATCCTTTCGCTGTAATTGCGTACAATTTGAGAAGAAAGCAAAGAAATTTCATTTCGTGACAAACTGTTTGATGCTTTTTTCCTATTAAAAAAAATGTAATTTACGATTTATTTCGTTTATATTTTTACGAAACAGGAATAACGCTTTTGTTACATTCACATAAAAATGTCCGTCGAATCGAATCTTACGTCGTGATTAAAATGATTGAAAAAGTTTAATTAAGGAGAGCACATTTTTAGTCATTTTTCATTCATTATAAAAAGTAAATTCACTAAGAGAGCATTAGGATTGATTTTTGAATTACAGTCATGATTAAAATATTAAATATACTAATGACTTCGACGAACATATTTAAATTTTTAACTACATTTACAATTTTCCGGACAGTTATAAGTGATTTTATTCGCAGCTTAGCGATTACAATTTAGTGTAATTACTTTGATTTTAAGAGTCAAAACTGAATAAATGAAGTATGAATTGAGCTTCACGTATGTGTTTTCATCATTTTTTTCCATTTATTTTGTCGCATGAATAAAAAATGCGATTAATATTGAAAAACACAAACGAAATGTTGGTCGCTGTTTGCAATGCTTTAGAGCACAAACTTCATTTTCGACTAACAGAGAGCGATTCTATTCGACGCGCAAATTCGATCGAAACGGTTGAAAATTGTTTTTCAATTAAATCGAATACTTCAACATAAATAGAATTAAAAAATTCAATGCGACATTTGCTCGAGCAAAGTAGATAAAAAAGGAAAAACTGAAAATTGAACAGAAAAAGCCAAAGAGCGTTTCGCGTGTTTTATTTACTTCGAGCAAAAAAAAAAAAGTTTTGTCTATGTTTACATGTTTTCTTTTCGCAAGCATTTTAAAATACTTTTTTAGGAAAATGCTTTCAAATAGAAAGAAAAAACTAATTTCAATATTTTGATACGAGAAAGATAGGCAGTATAGAATTCATTTTGAAAAAAAGTGAATAACTTTTATACTGTGTCAGCGTAAATATGTAACGTCGCTCGTTTTTCCAGTAAGTTTTACAAATTCAATACGCTAATCTATTTTTTTTTCAATTCCTGCGTGTCTCTTGAAGCCTAAATGATGAAAAAGTTTCGTCAAGTTTCGTGAAGCGTATATTTGATGCTTAAAAATTGTGCTGCATTTAAAAATTTAAAAGTTTCTTTTCTTTGCATGTCTCCGTTTGATATCATTCATTGCGTGAAAAATTGCTTAAATTTAGTTCACTTTCCGGTTTTTTTCGCATTATTTTTGATTACTAAGGAAAAAAAATTCGCTCAATAAGAATGTAATTAATCAAATTCGATTTTCATTCGACTAGATTAAAGGAAATGAGCAGCGAACGCGAGGGAAAAATTTAGAATTGAAAAACTGTTTTAATAATGGCTTATCCGCGTTTCATTTAACAATTCGCGTTAGCAAAATGAACAATTTTTTTTCGCCAGCCTCTCTCGCTTTTCAAATTACAAATGGCAGAGCGTAAATTAGCTGAAGCAAAAGTAAGCGATTTATTTTAGCTGAATTTTTTCAATTTTATTCTTACCAGAATTAAGTCTCAACTTAAATTAATAATACAGTCTTCTCACAAAGAGTCAATCTTAATAAAATAAAGTCTGCTTTGCATTCACCAAAATCTTTCCTATTTTAAATTGAGAGAATTTCTACTTGTTTACATTTTTCGATAAAATTCTTTGTTTTGATCAGAGTTTAAATTACTACAAAAAATTGCTAATTTTATCTTCAAAAATTTTTTTATCAAAGGCGATTCGCTTGAACGATTTTATTGCATTATTTGAATTTGACTTGAAAGATAATTTAAAATTTCTAGAAATATGTCATTTAGTTTTAAAATGTCGAGAACTTAATACTTTTTTCATTTTGAAAATTAAATTCTGCGAATGAAAAAGCCAATGGCTTATGTTCACGCAAGATGGCAAAGCGCGTAACGGCATTGTTTGGTTTCATTTATATATATTACAAAAGCATCGCTTCTGGTTGTTCTGTCGCAAAGGAAATGAGTATTTCGTCTGGATTCACAATGTATTTTTCTTACTTTTTATTCAATCTAACAATTGGAAATTATTTTGTTTCCAAACTTTACCGATTGAAACATTATATCACTCTGATTGAATTAAACTAATCTTCTAATGTTATATTAAATTACATTAATTTTGTCTGAAAAAAAATGAATAGAAGGTAGAATATTTCATAGAAAAAATCTTTATTTGATTTGTCTTTCAAGCAAGGTAATATAATTCCTATATAAATTGAATTTTTTTTTTCTGAAAACAAAACAACTTTTGAAGTTGATGTTGAAATGTCATTTTCTTTACCAAACACTTCAGAAGTTTTTCTTTTTCGATGACGAAAATATTTTTAACAAACACACACAGAGAATCTACCGGCCAAGTAAAAAGCTTACCTTCGTTATACTTGATTTTCATATGTCTTTAGTAAACACTGAATGCGAAAGTTTTTTTTAAGTTCATGATTATTGATCATAATTTATTTGTTATCCTTCAATTTAATTGTCTTTGAGCGTCCCTGTCGCCTTATCCTACTGAGAAATTATTTAATTTTATTGTACGAAACGAAAATAAAATGGTTCTTCATTGAGTGCATTTCAATATTTAAATTCACCGAATCTAATTTCGATTTTCTTTTCTCGTTTCAATTCATTTATATGCTTGTACACAAATATTCTTTATGAGAGCAAGAATCTTAATTAGATTTTCTTGTAAAATACAATAATCACTCTTGTGAGAGAAAGAAAAAAAAAATTGCAAAAAAGTTTTGTCGAAACGAGTGCTCATTATTTAAAAGTTCAAAATAGAAGTTTAATTTATTTTAATCGTTTAAAGTAACTCTTAAATAAGAATAAAGTAAATAAAAAAGTTTTTAAAGAAAAAAGAAGCGAACTACGCGCAAAGACTGTTGCGAGTCGATTACAATTTCGAACTAATGATTTCTCCTTTAGTCGCGCTTCATTCAAAAGTTTAATTTTTTATTTTATTAAAATCTCTTTCACTTTCTCCTTTTTTTATTGCAATTTAAGTGTTTCAAAGATTTCATCAATTTTTCAAGTTTTTTCGCTAGTTTTTTTAGTTCGATTCCTCAATCTTTTGACATCGGATATTTAGGAAAAATTTCAAGAACTTGTATCAGCCATGTACTTCATGATGTAAATTTTAAGCTTTAATTAATATAACTACTTGAATAAATGAGTGTTTAATTGCTCAACATTCTTAAAAGGAGTTAAACGAGAGAGAAATCAGTTGAAATTAGTGTTTATTGCAAAGTTTGAGATGAAAAATTTGAAAATTCAACAGTACTTTCATTTATTTTGAATTTCTTAGCGAATTCGCACTTTTTTGCAAGTAGATTCAATTAAAAAGTGATTTTCTACGTTAATGCAAAAATCGAGTTGCTTTAGTTACAGTTTGCTCGTGTGCTTCGCAGTATTTTGAACTTATTTTTTAAAAAAGTTTTTATATTTACAAATGCTTTCTAAAATTCTAAGATTAATTCAAATTTAATGTTTAAACTTTTGATTTGTTCGCTTTTTTCGTTTTGATTTCGTTTGAAAACTTATATCGGTAGAGCATCGTTAGTCTTTAATATTCTATTTATATTTAATCACATATCGAATTCGAAATTATTCTACGAAATAATCTTCTTAGACCCTTTTTACATTGTCATATTGCGCTCTGAAAATGTATTCTGTGTCAATTATTAAATAGCAATTTGACTAAGAGCGAGTGCTTTTAAAAATTATTTCAAAAATTTTAAAGTACGCTTAAATAAATGAACAGCAGACGAGGAGACAGACAAAAAAGCCCAAAATTGCTACATTTGCCAAACATAGACTCTATTTGCGATATTACTTAAAAATACGTACTGTAAATACGTAATGTATTCATGAGCTAAATGAATATCGAATATTAAAATAGGCACTAATAGGAAATAGGCAGATTGTTAAGATTCTTAACTGCTTGAAACGTTTCCGCATTGATTTTATCTTGCCTGTAATAAGCTTGCATTAATATCGGATTCTTTTTCGGGCTTTAAAAACGTTTTACTGCTTATGCGGGATATTAATTACCGAGCTCATTTTTTTTCAAATATTTCCGTCAAACTTTTTAATGCTTGATAAGAAAAATCTTCTCTTTCAGGAAATGCTTTTTAACTTACCCTGCACAGTGCTTTTTGACTAAATTTGTGATAAAGTTTCACCTAAATCATTCTTCTTTCAAATTTTAGCAAAAATTTCGATTACACCGAATAAGTTAAAAGTTGAATTTTAGCTTTTTTCAATTAGCGAGATATTAATCCCAAAACTTTGGGAGTTTAAAAAATCACCCTGTATATATCGAGTTCAAAGATGTTAAATTTAAACATGAACATTCACTTTAAACACTCTTTTTAAAATTTTAAGCGAGTATATCTCGTTAAGAAATTAGATTGCAAAACTCAACTTACGATTAATGTATTAAATTACGCAAAAAGCATTCAAATGATGCTCTTCAATTGAGCAAAACGTAATATTCTTTAAAAACGTTTGTTCTTTTATCTTAAATCAAAATAACGAATACAGCGTGTCCTCTTTAAGAACTCTTTGAATCATTTCGGTTTTAATCAAGAATTTCACTCGCTAATTAACAAATGAGAAATTATTTTATGTTAATTTGGTTTAATTACACTAAAATGTGAAGCAATTTGTTTTGAAGACCGAACTTCAATATGAAATTTCAATTTAACATTACTGCAGCTTTGAATTAGATCAAAAGATTTGAAGAATGCGAATTTATGCAAATTAATTTAATTTTTATTTTATAGGTCAATAAAAAAGCTAATTAAATTTATGGGACGCGATTAATAAATGACATTTTTATTTTTATGCTGTCACTAAAGTTATTATTCATATCTACGCTGACGTTTAAATATTAAATTTCAGAAGAAGTTAAAATAAATCATTATTTGTTTAGCAAAGCTCGCGCAGTTTGAGATCAAATCTCAATGAAAGTAAATCTCTTGTTTCAGCGATAGTAGAAGAAAATTTTCTTAAAGAATGCGAAAAAGCGAGAAGCGTGAAAATAAATATTATATTTGTCGAATAATGAATTGCGTCTTGAATAAATTACATATTCTCACTCTTGTATTTTATCTAACTTATTCAAATTGTTAATTTAAAAAAATCAAATGTAATAAACATGAGAAGAAAGTTTTAGTCTTAAGATATTCGCATTTATTCAACCAACAATAAGGCATAGTTGCTAGGAAAGTATCTAGTGAAAGAACAAGTTGTCAGTGCTTGTTAATCTAGAAAACTTTAACCAATTTTTTTTCTAAACTTTATTTATTTGACATCATAAATTTTAAAAAAATAAATTAAAAAAATAAATAAAAAAAATTCGAAAAGAGAATCGTTTTAAGTAGAAACATATTGTATGGTATACATCTTATAAAATTTAAAATTATATTTGTTCGCACGAAAAAGAAAGAAGAAAAACAAGACCTGTAATAAATATTTATTAAGCTTTTTTTTGAACAAGTAGAATGAATATATCTGCAGTAGTTTATTTTAATCACCAAAGAAAAACAAAATTTTCTTGTTGCCTGCTTTTCAATTCACTTGCGAATGTTGAATAAGCTGCGTATGCAATTTAGTGAAAAAACTTTTTTTTGTTGCTCTTTAATATATGAAAACACTGTAGCTCATTTGATCTTTTGAAATTTTTATTTTTTAAAAACACCATCCATTAATTAGGAGGAAAACAGAGTGAGCAAGAGACTTTTTAAAACAGAAAACTGATATCTGGTAATAAAACCGAATAGATTGTGACCATTAGTTACGGTAAAAAGCAACGAGTCGATTACCAGAACCTGTGAACAAATGGTGGATAATAATTTTAAAAGAAGCGAAGCTTTAAAAGCAAGAGTGTGCAGCGAAACAATTCCTTTGTGAGAAATTACTCATAGACACGTAGCATCGACGAGCGAATATTCGACTCTGGACTTAATCAGATAGTTATTTATAGAAAAAAGTTTCTAAAATCGTTAATTTAAGCGCAAACAAAGTGAATGATCGTTGTTTCTGATGTTGTTTTTGTTGTTGCTGCTGCTGCTGCTATTGAACCGAAACTTTGTCTTTTTTGTTCACAGCGAGAAACGCAATTTTTGGCTTCGAGTTTCTGCAACATAACGAATTTTGACGTAAATTACATATTTAGAAAAAATGATAATTAATGGAAGCGAAAATGAAAATCGGCGAATATTTTCATCGCACAAAAAAAAAATGAGCCCACGTTAAGTATGCGCTAGTAGTTTGAATGCGTCAAATTTGCGAATAATCTTTATTTAGTTTCTTTCGATGGCATTTTTTTTAAATAATGAAATTTCTGAGTGAATGTCATACAAAAAAGAACCATCGACACCACAAAAAAGTATTTAATTCAAACTTATTTCTTTTTTCGTTCGTTTGGTTCGCTTTGTTACACAATACACGTTTTAGTGGTATTTTGTTTGTTGTAATTTCGTTTCTCGAAACACGGACGCGTCGTAGTGCCGCAGTTCCATTCAACATTTGCATCTGCTGATTGTGATAATTTACAAATGTTCTCACTACTTCTCGACACGCACTGATGAGATGAGTACGCGTTCATTGTTTTCGACGGACTTCGCGGTTCGTCGTCGTAGCCGTCGTGGAAGCAGCTGGGCGGAGGTACAATTATCGATACCGGAATGATGTTATTGACCCTGTAGAATTCACTTTTGCCGTCTTCGTCCACATTCGCTGTGGTAGTTGAAGAGAGAGAGAGCTTCGTTAGCGAAGAAAGAGCGCCTTTATGCTTTTTTTTCTATGCGCTTAGCAACAATTTTCGGCTTCTGATTTTTAGCTTTATTCGCAAAGCGAAAAATAGCGAAGAAAAGCAAATGAGATTGAAGTGATGAGTGATCGGAAAATCGCTTTGGCTTATTTTCGCGCAAGCATAAGAGCAGTTGTCGCAAACACTCAAACAATTACCTGCATTCTCGATAATGATTTCGGGTGGAATCACGTCTGGACCACAATTATCGTCATACTCCTCGCAAAACAATGTATTGTTACAGTTTTGTACGCAAACCTTTCTAAAACAACACTAATGAACAATATTATTCTGTGTGAATAAGACGAAAACGCTTACTTCTTCGTCGGAGTGGAGCACACGTCTGACGACGCTTTTTCGGTTACTTTTTCGAAGAGAAGTGAATGAAAAGAAAATTATAAATTAAGGTGAACTTGTTTAATCAAGAGAGGTTCAATTAAGAATTAAGCCGCTAATTTGGCTCTCTTAATTAATCGCTGCGTTTGTTTGATCTAATCCGAACGGTTTCAAGTGAAAAAACGATGCTACTAACAGTTACAAGTGACGATACGATCGGCCGTAAAAAAAGCAAAATAAAACTTAAATGCGCTATCTTATTGCAAGTCAAGCTTAATCAAACTCTTTTCTGCTCTCGTCCGCTTTTTGTACAGCTTGAAACAAATAAGGCTTAATGTTGTTCTTAGTGTTTACTTTTGCAAATGCAATGAATAGTTTATACCTCTTCGCGTGTCCTCTTCGCTCTTAATCTTCATTATCAATATAATTATTATTGCCAACAGAACTAAGGCACCGACAATACCCATCAATACGTAGATCGATGTGCTGATCACAGTCTCTTCGAAGTAATCTATTTAATTTAAACACGTCTCATTTTATTGTCATTCGAAGGCGGGAAAACAAGTGAAATTTTGCGTACACGTCAAGCCAAATTTACGAAAGAGGAAGAAGAAGAAGGAAAAGAAGAAAATTTAATTAGCTCACCAGTTTGCCATCTCTCCGCCACCAGAGTGTTGCCTTTGATTCTTACGCTTGGACTACGGCCTCGTGAGTTGGATGCATAAGTGACCAAATAAAACGAGTTGCCGGCGGGAAGAGCATTGGCAATAAAAAATGGATATTCAGATGAAGTTAGATTGTTTATAAGGCGCTTATTCGAATTTGAGTTTATATACACTTCTAGATGAAAGGTTTGATCCAAGCCACCGCTGTATCCTGGAAGGCACTCAACGGTCAATGTGTGAGCTGTTATATTTGTAATTGTGCAGTTCTCCGGAGAATCAGGTGCTCCTGTCAACAATAATAATTTCATATTTACTCGAAACTTTCAAAGGTAAGCTAAGCTAATAGAGTGCTCAACCTGATCGGATGTGATTACTGTTTGCAATTTAACACAAACTGAAAATGGTTGCAAGCTTTCAAATCGAAAAGAATGAATGTTATTGAGAATTACCTGCTGGAATGACGAAGAATAGACAAGGATCTAACTGTCGACCGACGCTATTTTCGCCCCAACAGTAGAGTACACCGTAATCAAGAGGTGCTCGCGGAGTGTAAGTGGCAATACTTTTTCTTCCATCTGCAATAAACTTGATCGTGTCGACTTCTTCTTGAAGAGTTGAATTAAAACTCCAATGAAATGTAACTTCAGACGGATCCGAATCCACTTCGCAGGTAATTACCGCTTCTTCGTGTTTGGCAACACCGTAATGCACTCTTTGACCCGATTTACAGATTGGTGAATCTTTGAATGAAGTGAAATGAATTTGGTGTGATTGCGTTGGGAATTTTTGTCGTTGCTGTTTGTGTCACAGAACTTACATTTAACATTTAAGTCGACGATCTCACTTTCGCCTTTTTCCACCGAATTCACTGCCCAGCATTGATAGCTGCCTCTGTGAATACGGCCAACACTTTGAATGAGCAAAGAACCGTTCGATATGTGGATTCGTGAGTTGAGGTCAGATTTCAAAGGTTCACCGTTGAATAGCCAACCGATTTTGGTCACAGGTGGATTCGCCTGTGTGGTGGTGAATTACATTAGCGTTTCGATATAGAGAGGAGAGAGGAGAGAGAGAAAAGGGCAATGCGCTCGTTCGATTACGAACTTCAATAACTCGTGACCGAAGAAAAACGAGCATTTATAACCGAGACTTTGGTCTTTTTTAAACGGCGCTCGAATGGAAAACAATATTTCTTTTTAAATTGGCGACTATTTTAACGTCGGTCGGCCAGTGGACGGTAATGATTTGTTGGCTTTTTAATTGACAGCAAACAAATGAGAAAAAAGTTTGACGACCGAAAGCGATTGTGGGCAGGAGAGAGAAAGCGAGGGAGAGTTTTCTCCAAAATGTTTTGCTTCGATAATTTTCGAAAGCGAGCCAATTCGCTTCTGCAATGGTCACTGCAGAATTTTTTTTTTCTACTCTTTCCTTCGCTCTTATTTATTTTGGGTAAAACTTGTGTTTATTCTCTTTTGTCAATAAGCTGGTTACAGCGTTGAAGAATGGCCGAACGATTTGATCGATTCGATGTCTTCGCTCAGCCATTGAGAGTAAATGGCAAAAACTAAAGGCATATCGAAAAGCGAAACTCGGCGCGCTTTTTTTTCGCTCGCTCGCAAAACTCAATTCTTTTGCAACATTAGGTTAGGAGATAAGGTATGAAAAGAGTTTTAGTTACTTGTATATTGCATTCGAAGAATACATCGCTTCCTTCCAATATTTCTTGGTGTTGAATGCTTGCGCCCAAAGCCAGTGACAAGATAGGGCCAACTGTAGCGGTAACAAATGAAGTCACATTTATGCTTTCCTCTCGCAAATTGCTGATATTCGAGCAAAGTTTCGCACACTTTCTTCTCACGCTTTCTTACTGGTATGCTCGCTTTTTCACTCGCTGTGCGAACAGGCAATTACTCGTGTCCGAAACTGCGCTCGAATCGATCTGCACCCGCTCCACGCGAGTGGAACTTACAATGCACTTTCAACACGAAACTGTCTTCCATTGTCGCTGTCGGAAACCTCGGATTTTGAGCTGAACACAACAATTGCTTATTGTTGTCGTCCAGTGAAGGCACTAAAGTTAGGAAGTTTGTGGTCACCGAACCGTCGTCAGAAGTACTCTCGCCAACCGACGGCAGTTGCACACCATCTTTAAACCAAGCGAGTTTCGCCGGCGGTCGCGAGCCACTGGATTGACACACGAACTCGTAGCGTTCATTCGCTAACATATTTGGCAGTTGAGTTATGATTTTCACTTCTCGTGGTTTCACTGCAAATAACAACGTTGTAAATGACACGCTTAACGCGTACGACATTATAACTCGAAGAGTAGTATATGTGCATCATTTTCAACATTCATTTTCGCATGCAAACTGACATTTATACACACTGTTTGTTTCATCTCTTGTAAATTGAATTCTTCACTCTCTTCCCTTTTCATTTTGTTCGCGAAAAAATGCGGAGTCAAGGTAGTAGTGAAAAAATTCTCGAGTAAAAAAGGTTTGCCAGATGCTCGCAATAAAAAACAAGTAGTGTTAAAATGGAAAATCTGCAATCTAATTACTGTCAAAGAAGAGACAAATCTTATCAAAAAGGAAAAGTGATTTTGTCGCACTCACACACGCACACACACACACACACACACTGTTCGCACACTCTTTCACAGAACAATAAACTCGCTGAAAATGTCGCTCAGGTTTCAGAAGCCAATCAATCATTTGACAATAAGCGAACTCAACTTATATACTTACAGTTAATATCAATGGAAATAGTTACGGTCGCAGGAGCTGTGAGGTTATTATTCGATGCTTGACATGTTAACTCCATCATTAAGTCTTTTCTTTTGAGCGGAGGAAGGCTTAAAACATTAACGACCGAACCTTTCGGACTAGTAAAGTATGAATTGTCGATTAGTTTTGCGTCTTTCCACCAGGAAACCGCTGGAAAAGGATTGCCTGCGAGAAGAAAATTGAATTATCATTGAAATAACTTTTGCAATATTCTTTATAGTCATGCTGGGCGGTTGAAAACATTTAAATTATAAAATAAATGCGCGAAGCTGTCTAAACGTACCTCCTACAGACTCGCAAGTTAGATTGAGCAGCATATCTTCGTTGAACGGACCACCGATACCTTTAATTTCATTGCCGGTGTCGTCAAAAATGAGAAGGTTTTTGGCAGGCACTGGAAGAGAGGCAAAATCGTGACTTAAATTGCAAGTGACCAAATAACTAAAGCTTTAATCAATATCAATGGTTAAGACTTCTGGAACAGTTCGTCAGCGAACGCAACCGTGGCAAGAACTGCAGCTAAACTGATAAAGCGGTGATATTAGATAGTTGTTCCCAAACTCTTGAAAGTCTTCATTCGTCTCGAGAGATTAGTTTGAGCAAAGTGCTCGAAGCTTCTTACTTCTCGCTGCTCATCTCCTTTTTTTTATTTCAAAGATAGTCAACAAAAGCAACTCGAGTTAACGAAAGAATCTTCAAGAGAAGCAAACGAGTACCTTGAACGCGAGTGCCAACTCTATTGTTCTTTCACACACAACACGGCTCATCAATTACTCCATTTACTGTTATTCAACTTTTAAGCTTTTAAAACTGTTACTTCACTCTATCGAGTTTGAATATGTCTGTATTCGCTTCACGCGAATCTATATGCAAATGCATCTCTGGATCCGCACGCCAACTTTTTATTATTATTATTATTTTTATTCATTGTTCTCTGTTCGCTTTTCGCCGCAGTTTAAATGAGCTTTCATAAAATTGCTTTAACGTGGCTCACTGTTCGTCGGTGAGTGTTTTTCATTGATTAAAGCGAGAGAGAGAGAGAGAGGATCGATCGCGTTTAAAGATAGCAATCACTGCATTCTGTGTCCAAATGTGTAAAGCACTCGATTATAATCAGCGATGAATGTATTTAAAATGACAAGCGTTCGCTGGAGAAGCAATCGATGCAAAAAAGGCAAAAGCCAAATGTTCGCTTCGTTATATATTTGTATAACAACAACAACATTCGCACAATACAGGCGAGCAATTTTTTGCTAGTGATACTGATTTCACAAAATGTGACGAATTGTCTGCGTTTTAAAATTGATGATCGAATTGAGTGCTTCGAAAGAAGACACTTTTCGCTTCTTTTTTCAGCGAGAACGAGGAAGATGATGAAGAACAAAATTTCGATGCGTGCATTTTGTAGCTGTTTTGAAAACAGTGTTCATACATACCTATAACATTTAAATTCAAAATATGATTTATCGTTCTGCCTCTTCTATAGTCGACTCTGCATCGATACTCTCCGCCATCATTCTCTTTCACGGGATATAGCCTCAGATATGACAGTGGATAAGTGATGTTGAAAACTACTCGACTGCGAATCATATCACTCGAAAAGTGTTTCGCTTTTTCCAACGGAGTCGACCGTCCGTCAACTGTATATATAGGATTACGACTGTCACCTCTGTACCAAAGGATCAAAGCGGCTATGTCTTCGCGTGACGGCGATGTAATATTGCATGGTAATGACACTTGACCACCGACTAATGCCATGAATTCCATTGAATCTACAAGCGAATCAAATTGTTTGTATTTCAACTTTTCAGCAGCTTTTTTTAAATAAAATAGTTTCAAAACAAATGAGGTTCGCTTCGAAATTAAACTCTCCATTTTCAGCCGTAATAAATCATTAATTAAAAGTGTTCTCATAAAAAATCTCATCAAATTCTCTCGAGGCAAAAAGCAATCGAAAACAAATGAGAGAATGCAGAATTTAAAATTTTTGATTTTCATTTCTGTACGCTCTAAAGAAGCTAATTTTCTAGAAAACACTGTGAAGATCACTTCATGTGCGAAACGCTGCTGCATCTGTGCCGCCGCTGGCAGAGTAATGTGATGTCTTCGATAAGTTTAGTTTGTTGTTAGGCTTTTTGACGAGCACATTTCGCTGCAATATTGGCAGCGAAATTTTTAAGGCGAGAAACGTTTGTTTGACAGCGAAAGTAGAAAAAAAAGCTAAAATATCGATCTTTTCTTCACGAAAAGAGGATAAACAAGAGTGTCAACACACACACACTTTTGGCTGGCAATTACAATCATTTCTGTAGTTTCACCATCTTTTTTTTGACGAAATCGACGTGTGTTCAATAGGAAAGTGTGCGTATGTGCGCAAAATATTTTCCGATACTTTGGCATACTGGTTAACGCCATTCAATGCTTTAACTTTCTATTCAACAAACTTTTTTCATTATTTTTTCATGCAAAAATTTTTCGATAAACATCGCTCATTCTTTTTCACAACAAAATGCTTTGCTTTTAGCTGCTCGAGATTTTTCTTAACTTTCTCTTTCTTTCAAATCGCAATATTTCATCAATCATTTTGACGATAATTTAAATGGCGAGTACACCGTTCTTCGCGTGACGCTTTCTGTCCATTTTTGCACTCGAAAACACATTAACTGAACAACAAAGTTTAGAGTAAGCAATATTTTTGTTGAATCAAGAACACAACACACACATTTCCGATCAATTTTAGTTTAAAAGCTACGTTGAAAAGAATTTGTTGGTGTATGAGCAAGAAATAATAATCACGAAGGTGACGAGAAGCTGACTGATCATATCGAATCACTCAAAATAAAGATTATGCATCGATCAAAAAGATTTGCTTTAGTATCTAGATTTACAAGTTCGAGCAAAGTGAACTCCATTATAACCTTTCGGATATCTATGAAAACATCAACATTTAACAATCAAAAGCAATTACAAATGCTTGCATCGAGAATTTAAATATGAAAGTTTTATTTGAGTTTCATTCAACTGGAATACTTTTAAGCAAATGTTTACTATCATTAAAATTAAATTTACATTTTATGCGGGCTTTTTTGAAGTCTAAACTAATTAAGTATTGAAATTTTATTCGAGCAGACATATTGTTTTTGGATTATTTGAGAAAGATTGCAAAATGCGCCGAAAATGTATTTCGGATTTTAAAATATAAATTGATGTAAAGAAATAAATTTCTTGTCTGCAATTTTTTTTTTAAATTTTCAATTTAAAAGTTTGGAATTTTACTTAAAAAAATATTTTATTTTCGTCCAACCTGAAATACGTCAATAGCAGGCTTAAATTTCTATTTACAAAAGTCGAGTTGATCGATTTTGTTGAATAGAACTAGAAAATACAAATTTTATTTTTTGAGTTTAGAGAACTTTTCGTTTAAAATTGAAAAAGAGCAAAGTCAATTTTTTTCTTTTTATGACATATAAATTAATTGAATAAAATATATAAATCTTTATTTAAAAAACATTATTCATAAAGAACTGAAAGAATGCAATAAATTGCATTAATCTTAACAAAAATCTACGATTTTCTTGTTGTCTCTTTTTTAAATTAAGTTTTAAAGGCAAAAACCCAAAATTGAATTAAGTATAAATCTTGGAAATTTATTTTATTATGCTAAGCATTCAGAATAAAATTCAATATCAACTCTAGTCTTTCAAAACTCTAAAAGCGCATAATTTACATAAAGAATTTTATCATAAATTAAGCTTCGTTTATTACAAAGTATTAAATTTAAAAATTTTCATACTAGCTCTTTATATTTAACTAACAAAATTATTGACAAACTAAATAAATAACATACCGAAAAATTTTAGCAAAAGGATTTTAGAATTGAAAACTTTTAATGAGTGAAACTTCACTATTTTAAATGATGATGAAGAATAATTTTCCAGAAAGTAAATAGCAATTATAATCAATTGTTTAACAGAAAAAGTTAAAAACATTCACTGAAAATAAGTATTTTTCTTGAATAAATAATGTTCAATATTTTATGCTGAATACTATGCGACGATACTAAACTTTATCGCGTCCAAAGTTGTAAATAATCAAGAGAAATGTGTCGATAAAATTAACAATTAATATACTAAATTAGTATGCAGAAAATACCAAAATATTGTCCCTGAAACTATGGAACTTAAAGCGATTCACAAATGGTCTTAGATATGTGTTTTAGAGTTACGCAACAGAGAAAGAGAATTAATGCAAATTAAGCATGATATTCATAAATTATTTTATGTGTAGATTTTATTTTTAAGCCACAATTTTCTCTTGTGTTAAGAGATATTTAAATGATTTTTTCGCAATTTCCATATTGATTATTTAAATTAATTTAAATGATTTGAATTTTTCAATCATTATGAAAAGTTTTAAAATTTTGTGAATAAAAAAATCAATTCTACAGCGATATGAAAAAAGAATTGAGTTTTTCAAAGGAGACATTTCAATTTTTTGAAGATAATTTTGCCTTTAGTTAAAGTAAAACTTAATAAAAAATTTTCAAAAAAACAACAAAAAGTGAAAATTGAATTTTAAATTGTTTTTATAATTTATCGAAGTAAAAAAGCTCATTTCATTTTAAATGATAAAATTGTTGATTATGGAAATCACTTTATGCAAATTTAACATAGCCATCAAAAATAATCGAAATTATTTAGGTTTAAATTGGTATTATTATTGTGAAAGGTAATTCATCTCTTAATGTAAGACAAATTCTAAATTTTTCACTTCCCAGAGAGTTTCATTCTGATAGTATCGAAGAAGGAAAACTTAAAATTTGATTTAAACTATAGTAAGTCTCCGATTTCAATTTTTGGGTGAAAAACATAGAATTGGAAAATTTTATGCAAAACAACGAATACAACTTATGTCTGGTTTGAAAATAAAATATGTAAATTGTCTTATTTTTTGACTTGCAAACGAAACTTCTTAACGAAGAAATATTGAATTAATTCTACAGAGTATATAGGAGGAAAGAAGTAAAACAATTTTAGTTGAGCTAATAACTTTGGTGAAAAGTAAAATTTTTTATCAACTATGGATTTATATTCTAAGTTTCATTAAAAAATTCATAACTTCTGTAATTTTAAAACAACAAGCACGATATCTTTTTATTAAATGTTTTAAACTTTTTTACTTTTATTTTTCTTGTTTAAGTTATTTAAAAATTCTCATTTAAACATAAAAGTTAAAAATTCGAGAGAATAATAGTGTCTTTAATGCTGATACCAGAATAAATATTCAAAGCTATCGGAAATAGATTTTGAAGCCTTTTCATGCATTGAATTAAGCCAAAAATAGTCAAAAAGAAAATATTTTTAATATTATAAGAATTATTCAATTCATTTTCGTGAAATGAACGAGCTTAGGACACTAATGAAATTCTTAAGTTTAAATACTTTCAATGAAAAATATCAAAAAATTTTAATTTGAAATTTTTTGTTTGAGTTTAAACACTTTTTGAGCTTAAATTTGTTTTCAAGGCAATGGGGATAAATTTAGAATATGTGCCTCATTATATTAAGTTTATCTTTTTTTTGGATGAAGCAAATAATAGTTTGTTGGAACTGACTAGAGGAAAAATTCAAAGTTTTAAAAACTAAAAAATTAGCCAAACTTTGATAAAAGATTCATTAAATTATTTTCGGTTTTTGGCTTAATTAAAACATTAACTGATTGCAAAACGAAAAAAGTTGCTCCTTTGAACTTTAAAAACGACGCAGAACATGTAGTTCTTTAAATAAACATTAATGGAAGTTTATGTTGCTCAGGTTATGTTTGCAATCGATAGTTGCGAAGCAAAAGAAAAATTCAATAAAGGCAAAGAATATACATAAATATTGTGTTTAAATGGTAAAACGATAATTCTAAAGGCATTTTTGCGAAGAAGAACGAATAAAATAAAGCAAACAATAAAGAGTTTAGCTAGAGAAAATGAATGTTTAGTGGTGGTAAATTCAAAAGTCAATATGAAAAAAAGAATAAAAAGGCAAAATAATGGTAGCGAAAGCGTTGGCTTAAATTCAATACTTTCAAGTTTATATTCTCGTCTATGATACTTTATGCGTTCATGATAGCCGATTTCAGCAAAAGCAAGATTATAAGTATTTTCTTAAAGCGTCTTATGGATCAAAAAAACTTGAAGAAAAAGCGAATCAAATATTCATTTTATAAAACATTGAAGAGAACATTACTTTATTCCTATGAAAATCATCGAGATGCGATGCATTGCACGTTTTCAGAGGAGATTTGTGGATTGGCTTTTACCGAGCATTTCTTTTCAATAGCTACCACTGCAACGTTATTTAATGATTTCCTCTCACTAATTTGAGAAAATTGCTTTTATCACGAGGTTTTCGTGTTTAAAAATATGTGAAATGCAATTTGTTTTTTATTAGAAACTGAGTTTTCGCTATACTTTTTCGCTTTTGTTTGTAACTACACTGAAACATTAAAACTAAGTTCGTTAATTAATATTGTAAGAATTAAAATTTAAAATTTCATTCTCAAAGAACGCAAAAGCTTATTCATTTTACTAGATTATTTTTACAAAAAATTTAAATAAAACATATTTTCCATTTCTGAATCTTTAACTTTCTCCTCGAAATCAAGGTTTTCTCTATTTTCTTTTCTGTCATAAGCTTCAAATTTTCTTAGATGAAAAAGTTTTTCGTTGAAAAAATCGCATCATTCATTTTAGAATTTTTTCCTTCTTTATCTGTCAGCATTCAATCTTTTTAATAAACAGCTAAACACGTTGCAAAGACACTAAAAAGATTTTGCGAGCAAAAGTGTTTCATTTTTTTTTCTATCTTAAAAAAATTTTATCAAAAAGTTTGCGAGAATAAACTCTCAGTTCGCTTTTTGCGTTTGATTGATGCCTAGAAAGCATTGAAGGCATAACATTTATCTAAAAAATGTGTTGCATTTACTTTTGTACAATGTACAGGTTGTACAAAAAATAAAGTGGTGCGCTTTTTAAATTATTGAAAGAGGAAAATATAAAACACAATTGTTTTTTTCAGTAAAATTTTGTCAAGATCCTTTTCTAAAAATTGATGAGGTAATATGTTTAATCTAATTATTTATTTATCAATTATTTAAAAAAGTTTCGAAATCGTTCACTTAGACGATTATCTCTGTTTTTAAATTCTCGATTATTTAAGAGCTAAATTTTGAGAGAATAATAAATTTGAATGGGCAAACTTCCAACAGTAAGAAAAATAAAAGAATTTTGAGTCTTGCAAAGTGTGAAAGAGTGTGAAAATATATAACTTTATTTTTATTCAGCCTGTACAATCGGTGACAGATTGTTTTGCATCTAATCCTTCAATCGACATTATATCGCATTTCAAATGCAAACTCTAATTATAGCTCGCAGAAAATGATGAAATTTAATTTTACAGCTTTTTCAGAGTTAATTTCTGTGAAAATGCTTATCAGAAAAACAAAAGAAATGATTTCCACCTGTACTTCTCTATGAAATGGAACCGATTGAGAAAGCGAAAAAATTTCTCAAGTGTGGTTAGAATAGTAAATGATACAAAAACCCCGATGGTGTTGAACTGAATAACAAAGAAAATTTTAAGAGCTAAGAAAGAGAATAATTTAACGCTTAATTGAAAATAGATTATCAAGTAATAGTTTTTATCAGTCAAAGCAAAGCTTGAAATGGATATTACGATCTTTGCACCCAGAATCCGATTTATTTTTATTCAACCATATTTAAAACAAAAAGAAGAACATGTAAAAATTGAGTAAATCGATGAAAAGAGATTTAGTTTTTGATGTTTAGGATTTTTTCGTAAGAAAAAAGTGAATGATTCACCTTAACTCATCCTTAACCATAGTTTTTTCAAAAAGACATTAAGTCGACTCACATATCTTTTAGGAATTAGTTTCAAAAAATCTTTTTTTAGAAATGAAAACGAAAAATCCATTAAAATTAATGTAAAAAATCCATTTCTTAAGATTCGGTTACTTATTATGAAAAAAAATTAAAAATGTAAACTTGAAATCTTTTCAAAAGAGATGCTTTCAACAAAATGTAAAACGGCTACATTTTTTACAGTGTTTAAGTTCAAAAAGTTAAGAGACAGAAAGAGTGCATTTTTAAAAAATTTTACAAAAATGCTGAAACGGAAGATTTGTCTTTAATATACATATGCACTTGAGCGATAAAAACCATTTCTTCTCGTAGTTTAATACATCATTTTGAATTTGGATTTGAAAAAAGAATTCATCAAAATCAAACTAACAAAGTTAAAGCAAATACAGTTGTTCGAAAAGTTTGAATAAAGAGAGAAACGAATTACTTTCATCGGTTCCAACTCATCTTGTCGTGTTTACTTTCTAAACAAGTTTCAGAAATCTTACTTTACAATTTTTTTTATTGCCTTTAAACTTTTAACATTTACTCTAATTTTTTAAATTAAAACGCTTAAATATTTATGAACTTAAATGTAAAAAAGAATTAAACCGATTGAAATACTCGAAGCCTCTTTCGTGCAAACCTCGATCAAAGAATCTCTTTTCAAAAGCAATTTTTCACCATTGAATTGAACAATTGATCATAAAAGGATGTAGAGGGTGTGTGAATTAAAAGGCAGCACATGTAAGCTCTAATAACTTTTTACCGGTCGAGCCAAAAAATTTGACTTTTCTATAGTTATGCAAGAACATTCGCAACACATAATAAATCATAAAAGAAACAAATCGCTTAATGCATTCTAAAGTTACGGTATTTTCCTCAAACATGCCGTTTTCAACTAAGCAACTCGTGTTTTTGATGATTAAATGCATTGAATTAAAAAGCTTTACAAAAGCGATTCTTAAATTTAGACAGATTAATAGAAGGGAGAACATGAAAACAAAAATTGTGTTTCAAAAACGCTGAAAAAATTTCAAGAAAATGGCTCTGTCCTATACTTGCAGCATTAGCGAGATAACTCCGGATTGCCCAAAAATCAGGTCATTTACGTCCAAGAAAGCTTTATAAGATCACAGTGATAGTCATAAATGAAAAGATTTTTAGCTTAAAAATTAAAAATCGGCACTATGTGACAAACGGAAAAAGAATCCGGCTTAAAGCCATATCACGTGTTAATTTTGTAAATGGCACGTGCCATTTTTACATCGGCAATTTGGCAATATTTTTACAAAAGAAACACGTGTTCGACTAAGGGAATAAAAAATCGCTAGGGGATTTAATGATGAAAGAGAGTAAATAGAAACTTCTCTTTATGCTCAGAAAATCGGCAAATGGTGTATTTCTACTTTTCAGT
>NCKU01002098.1:0-20787 GCA_003675995.1 Dinothrombium tinctorium
AAAATTACTTATTCCCAATCTTTTTTCACTTCTAATTGCCACGACCATTTTAACCATTCATTATTGTCATCGTCTGTAAACAACGATTTGACCACATAAGTTCCTCGTGCTAGCATACCGCTAGGCATCTCTTCGAGCGGACTCGTGTAAGATTGTAATTCGTGTTTCGGACCGTAGCTTCCTACCATCAGCGTGATTTGTTCCACTTTTAGGCCGTGTTTGTGAATCTTTTGCTTATATTTAAGACCAGTAACTATCTCTTTTTGCACGTAAAAATCTATACGAACTCTGTATTGAATGCCTTCTTTCACTCTAAACACTGTTTTCTTCAATTCACTTAAATCACCTGCGGGTAGAGGAAAGAAGAAGAAAAAATCATTAAAATTTCACAGTCAATAACAAGTAGTTAATGAAATAGTTTTTCTCTTTTATCTTTCGCACAATAACTTTTAATATTCACAAGTAGTATGTCCTTGATTCAAAGTGTTGAGGATCGGCGATATTTTCTCTTTCGCTCGCTCGCTTGTTATTCCTCATTTCTCATTTCGCAAGTTTGATCGAAACGGTATGAGATCACGAGAAAAGCCCGGATAGAATAGTAGATAGTGCAAAAAAACGACCCAATTTATCGAAGTTATTCATAATCGTTTGCTTGTTAAATTACGAATGTAATTTATCGAATTGAATACTAGCGATGTAATGTAAAAATGTAAGCGATAAAAAACAACAAAACAACAACAGCGCTTTCAACACATTTTCAAACGGCGTGAATACAAAAGGAAAATGAGCATTTAAAATTTAAAATGTACTCAATGTCAAATAAAAATAAACATTTTTTTCATGCTTTTCAACAAGAAAACGCTTATTAAAAATTTCGCTTCAAAGAGTGAATTACATACATGTAAACATCAGAATGAAATGGGAAGAATGGAGGGAGAATAGAGAGAGAAAAAGAGAGAGAGAGAGAGAGACGTTCACTTCGACCCGAAAATTTTAATCGGGAAACAATTTCCAGGATGTGCTTAGATCCGGATTTTTAGCGAGTGATTGTAGTTCATTGGAAAAACGAGCGATTTGTAGGCAGTTAAATTGCAAGAATATTATTTTCGATGTAAAACGCGATGCCATTCATGTATTTTTAAAAAGGAAAAAAGATAAGAGAAGCGTTTGAATTGTATTTTTCGTTATACTCGATTTAAAATTATTTTCACGTTGTTTGCTGAATGCAAGAACTTCGCTCTTCAGCCAAGCGATTGTTGTCATCAATCGATTGCAACTTAGAGCTGTCATTGCATGTGAACACAGGCAAAGAAAAAAGCGAGTGTCACGATCACGCAATGAATCGTGTGAAAAGCTAATTTCTTGTGAATCGATCATTCGATGAAATGTTAAATGGTTAAATGAAGAGATTGTACACTCGATTTGACAACACTAATTTAAATATTCATTGAGCTTTACGTTTGAATGGAGAAAAGCGAAGGCATACCTGTCAAATCAATAATAATATCATCTCTTCCTTCGACAAGCAAAGCGAGCGTTTTAACAATCACACGTTTCGGATTGTTCGCGTCGACGATCACCACGTCTTTCGCAGCGTTGCCGAGCAGTGTTTCTTTGTATTTGCGTAAAGATTCGTCGTCTTCGTCCGCTTTCACGATTTCGGTGAGACTCTTTTCGGGCGGTGGCTTATAAGTGCTCTCCTCGTCGCCTGCTTCGTGATCGGTGTCTTTATCCAAATCTTCGGTCGACATTTCGCTTTAATTGCTAAATGAACACTTCGTTCGCTTCGCTTTTATTGCTACTTTCGCGAAATATTGTCGCGCTTTTCGCTTCTTTCGTTCGCAAAGATTCGCTTCGAACGCTAACTGCGAACACTGCGTTCGAATTTTGCTTCTCGACTCGCGACTCGCCAATAGTTTGTCGACAGCCGCCGCCGTCTCGCAGCCGTCGCGAGACGTGCGTTTTTTGACTGCGCGCTGTTTTTCAAATTTTGTTTTTCTGGTTTTTGGGTTTCTCTTTTTGGTTTTAGATTTAGTTTTATTAAATTGCATTCCAAATGCGGGAAAATGGCTCTCAAATCTAATGAAGTGCTCGCATTATTTTTTCTCACTCGAAATGTGCGATATTTCGTTGTTTTCAGTTCTGAAAAGTTTTCAATTCATTTCATTTGAAAGTTTTTTTTATGAATGATTAATATGATATTAAATTGAATTAAAAGTTAATTTTTCTCATACATTATCACTTTTGTTCTCCTCTGCTTTTCACTATTTGTTGCATACAACGCTTTAACAATTGAAACAATTGTGAATTTATGGCTTTTAAGTTTGAAGACTTTCCAAGAAATAAGAAAAACATCGTTTTAAAAGCTCTTTTGTATAAAAAACAATTTTTTTAAACAAAAAGTTCTTTAAAAATTTGACTAAATTTTAAAAACATCAACCAACTTTTCGCTTCGCTGCCTCGATGATGTCTTTCTCTTTGACAAACTTTTCCCTCGGTTTGCCCGCCTTCATTCCCATACTTTTCTCTAATTCATCGACTCGCTGCCAATCACTAAATTCAACAATTTCTACATTTTTCGCTTTCAAAACTGGCAGTATCACCTCGCTTCCTCTACAAATTCGCTGTAATTGCTGCTCGTGCTCGATGTCCTCTAAAATTATTTTTGCTACTTCAAAACTAGAAGACATTGTGTTTAATATCACACCGATAGCGCCGGTTGCTGCCCAACCGGCGCAATATAATCCTTTGCCGCACTCGGTGATGCGTCCATTTTCGTTTCTTATGACCCCTCTGCGTTCATCCATTGGTAAAGATGGATCAATGGATATTGTTTCATAACCTATACTTTTGAGTACGAGTCCGCATGAAATTTGTTCTATTTCATTAGTTAAAATTGCTTTCGCTTTCTCATCTTGAGGATTATCCAATTTATTTACACCGAAAAGTACTGAATGCACACCATTCTCATTTCCGTTTATTTTCAACGGGCTTCTTAGAAATTTTAAGATGCATTCTTTCTTATATTGATTACTATGAGTATCATTTGCTGTTTGAATCAAAAATTCGGTCAATCTTCGACGAGGTCTTTCGAGATTTTGCTAATTTAAAATCAATTTTTAAAATTGCTTCTAAATTTAACGTCCATAAATGCTTACAATCAGTTCCGGCGTAAGATCTTTGCAATCTTCGACGGTAATTATCGTGCGACAATCGTTGATTTTAGTAATCAAACGAAATTCTTTAAGAGTAAAAGCGACCTGAGCCAGACCACGACGACCGACCAGAAATACCCGCTTTACTTTGCTATTTCTAAGCGCATTAAGTGCGTGATTAGTGATGTCTGTTTTCTGAAAAAGGAAGCGATTTAAAACGTTTAAAGCGGAATTATAAATTAAACCGAATTACCTGCAATCGCTCCTCGATAGGGCTTAGCAGAATACGCGCGCAATCGAGCGCAACGTTGCCCTGACCAACGATGACCACATTTTCGACATTTAAATTGACTGGCAAGTCGACGTCTTGCGGCACACCGTTGTACCAACCGACGAATCGTCGAGCGGCGAAAACGTTTGACAAATTCTCACCTTCGATATTCAGTCGTCGATCTCTTGCGCTTCCGTAACAAAGAACGACCGCATTGTATGCGTCACGTAATTGTGACAAGCTTACATCATTACCTATACTGACGTTCCCGTAAAACGAAACTCGTTCGTTAGCACCAGTGACCGTTAAAGACTTGATCACATTCTAAATGATTAACGATATTTAAATGTGCTGTTTGAACTTAAGCAGCTTGTACTTTCACATCTTGGTGGTCGGGCGCTACACCGAAGCGTATTAAACCGAATGGTACAGGATATTTCTCGTAGATATCGACTTTGACATTTGGATTCTGAAAACAATTATCAGCGAATTATGGATGAATTATGGATGGATTAATTCAATCCATCACAGAATCATCGCGAAACATACCTAAATAACGATTACATTATCAAAACTGGTTTGAAGGTCTGTGCCTTATACCTTTAACAAATACTGCGTGGTGTAGAAACCGGACGGTCCGCTGCCGACAACGGCCACGTGCAGTCGATGCGAATGCCGTCGACTGCAGACAAGATTTGAAGCGATAAATCGCTTCAAAATGTAGCGCATTTCTTACTCGTCGACTGTTTTCGCTATTTTCAAACTCGTATTCATTGACAACCAACACGTCGTCTACGCTTCACACACGCAGCCGTCGATTCGCACTCACGTGTTTCTAGACACGAACACGTGTTTTCTGCTCTTTAAATTTAGCTGCGATTCGAAGCGACACAAGAAATCGAAGCATTTGTCGGAAATTTATTTTTAATCACACTGTAAATTCGTTAAGTAAATTTCACTGTTTTACATGAATAGAAACAACTCTCCGAAGAAAAGTAAAGCCAATTTCCGTGATAGACAGTTAAAAAAAATGAGAGATTAAAACAATAGAACAGTCGAAGAAAGAAAATTCGCTTTTCTCGATGGTTCTTAAATAAATTTGCATCGCATTCTTGTGCTAGTATATTTGTGTTCTTCACTAGTCTTTTCTGAGATAAAATAAAACGTATGCGGCCTTCGAGACAACATTCTCCTCCGGAGCGAGGCTTACGTTCGAATCGTCGAAATAGTGCCAATGTTCCGTTTCGCGATTCTTCGCGTACGCCGTATAGTGACCACCGCCCAAACCACCGTAATGATTCGCGACCGCGATCAAATCGTACAATTTCGGCTCATTGTTCGGATTGTTGATGATATACTCGCCCATATTTAAATCGTTTACCGGGAAATCGACGAATGTATCCAACTTATCGCGACAAAACTTCGAATAAGAGAATCTCTTCAAATGAATTATCAATACTTTCGGTAGAGACCAGAGATCAAACTTTTTGGTCGCCTGCTGATGCTTTTTGCAACGCGGACAGTACCATGGGTCGTCTGCACCGAGACGCTCGGTGGTGGTGAATTGCGCAATGCAATCACTTAACGCGATCGTCGTTTTTCCTCCAGAGAATAGATTTCGTTGGACACTGATCTTAAAAACAGACTCGGCTTCTTTTTGATCGTAATATTTGTCTTTCATTGCCGAAGTGAAATCCGCTGCAATAAACGTTTTGCGTCCTAACTTAAGAGGCTTATTTCGATCGATTTTCTCGATATCCAACGAACCATAATTATTGACGGCAGTTAGCGAGAAGAAATCGGTTCGTTCGCATTCTGCTACGCCCTCATCTGTATCCGATTCTTCGTCGTCTGACGGCACTTTCATGAACTGCTTCAAATGAAGTGTGATAGATTCGTAAAGCGCGTCGTAACTATTATCATGGACGTTAACGATCATTGGACGTCCGAATAGTGAAGTCGTTTCATCGTTTTTCACCTCCCGTAAATAAACAGGCACAGGAATACAATTACCTATCACTTCGTATACAACGACATCATCCAATTGAGCAGTATAAGTGTCATCGTTGTTATATAATTTGTGAAAACGAGAACCACTAACTTCGGCAACAATTAAGTTATCAGGTTCTAAAACATAGCTTTGATTGCTTTCATTGATTATCTTTGCGACCGCGTTGCAAATATCAGACACAATGCCGTACTTAGGAACCATCAGACGCGAAATTTGTACTGCTCTAATGTTTTGATTCCCGTTTTGGTATATTCTGGTCACGGAAGGTATGAATGTGACGCTAATCGCTCGCTCACGTTTAACGGGTAAAGGGAGTGAAAGATAGCAAAAAGGGTCGAAAGTAACACTAACAAGTTCACATTCGGGACAAACCAATGTCGATTTCAACAGTCCGTGAAACGTGTCTACAATTATACTATCGTTTCGCTTTTTATAGTTGCTCCACGATTCGGCGGCTACGACTTCATCCGGACGCTTCTCGACCTCAGTCTTTAATTCGATGTATGGCTTCTGCTTCACTCGATTCAAGTCCTCGTGCAAACCATCCAGCAAGAAGGCCATTAATTCTTGACAGTCTTGCTGTTGAAAGCCACTGAACTGTGGCGCGAATCTACCGACGGCTAATTTGAACTCACGAGGAGCAAGGCACGTGTGAGCTCCCGACCACATGGCCTTCATTAAATCGCCGAAACTATTTGCGATTTCCCCACCCATTCCTAACGGATTACTCGTGTTCAGTTCTTCAACATATTTGTCGCTGATGAAATATTCCGTCAGCGGAGGCGTATTCGACATACACTGCAAAGCACTGTTCATAAAGCATGTATTACCCAAATTCATAAGTCCACATAAACCGGGAGTGCACTTTGATGAACGCGTCGCGATAGCACCGTAACGAGGACGACTGCTCGGCCACGTACCGTCCGCGTTGCGTACCTCAAGCGTAACGATAGCGCCCGAATGAAGGCCAGCCTCGAACAATGGCTGATTGTCCAAATTTTTGCTATTACCGCTTTCATCGAACGGTTTTAGCAAATCACTGCCAGCCCACAGCTGCGTGTCTTTACTCTCGTCGATGTTAAATAATTTTTTCATTTCAGCCTCTAGTGTGGCTAATGTAGTCACACGACTGAATGACTTCACGATGACATCCTCTTTAGAACCGTACAAACATAGTTTGAGTTCAAACAAATAGATCTCGACGATGCAATAAGAGCTGAACTTTCCCTGTAGAATCACTTGTCGTTTGATCTCGTGTTTCGGCGAAACAATGCCGAATGTGGCGACGAGTAAACGCCAAGCGTCTTCAGGTACGATTACGAAGTCGACGTCCTCCTGCAATCGCTCTTTCAACTCGTAACTGTTCTCGTTACCGTTCGCTTTGAAGAGCGGCGCGTTGTTAATCGGACCGGGATTATTCACGTCGTCCTTATCGTTCACGTACTGCTTCAACGCTTCGAACCATTTTCTGTCGACAAGAAACCAGAAGTCGTCTTTTCGAAGCGAACGATTGATCATTTCGAATATTTTGTCGATGCAATTGCCGCCGCAATCCGAATCCATGTTCACGTCTTCGGCGTCCGAACACACTTCCATCGCTGGCATTTCGCTGGTGGTGCGCTGCGCGTCCGCTGCTTCTCGTCGCGGCCGTTTATTTCGAACACGACTCACTGTTCGCGCGCAGTTGGCTTCGTGAATTCGCGTTTTCGTTTGCTTCGGACTCGGCTTCTTTCGAGACGAGAGACCGGCGTTCGATGATTTTCACTTTCAACACGACGCCATTAAAGCGTTCTCAACACACACGCAGCGCTCGCGAGCGTAACGGCGCTGCGCACGGCTCGCGCCACGCCCATTCACCTCATCGTCTGCGTTCGCACGCTTTTCGTCATTTTTTCGACATTTTCGCCTTTTTAAGCGATTCGCGCGGAGGGAGCGCTCATGTATTGCGTCTTCGCCTCGCTTTTCGCGATTTTTTTATTCAAAACGCTTTTTCATTTCTTTTATTCGCACTGTTTTCGCTTCGAATTCAGTTTGCATTTTGCTCTTTGAATAATGTTTTTATTTTAATTTTTTAAATTCGTATCTCAAATCTTCTCTCTTCTCTAATCACACTTATTTGCCGATCATCTCTGCTATTGAGAAGAGATTTTTTTTTTTAAAGCGGAAATAAGTTTTAGCGTTTCGAATTTTTGGTAATTAATATTAAAATTTTGATTTAAAAAACTTCTGCGAAAAATGTGTCATTTAAAATTTTTTCAAGTTGAGTAATTTAGGTGAATATATACATGCATATGTAGTTCTTGAGTTATTTTCAGAATACTACTCGCGTTTTCTATTTATAAATACTTTTCGAATATTGATCATTGTGAAACCTACTTAGTTTTTGCAGCGAAGAGATGAATTTCAAAAGTGATTTATAATGAGAATTTTTGAAGAAAAAACATTTTTCTTACGGAAAAAACTTGAACTGTCATTATAAATTTAAAAATTTATTATGCTTAAAAAGATTTAACTCGATCGTAAATGTAAAAAATTTGTTTTGCATTGCTCATTTTAGAAAAATAATCATCGAAACTATTTTAGTATATTACGGTCCTAAACCAACTTTTAGCTGTCAGAAAAGCAATTGATAATAGTTGTCAATTTCAACGATTGCAAACTCAAATATTTTATCTTTTGAGAATTCGTAGCTCAGCAACTGGTGAGGACAAGGAAGATGTAAAAGATGAAATTGTTTTCATGCGAGAAATTGGAGCATTTTGCATTGATAAGTTGCTTATTCGTGACGCTTTCCAATCAATGTTAGGAATTCCTTCCACCTCATCTTTGATTTTTGAATCCGTTTGAGAATGTAGATTTCTTTCAAAACTGCTTTCATCAAATTTTTTTCTCTTCGGCAAAAATTGTTCTTTTCTTATTGCGGTAAATAATTTTAAATCATTTTGTCGAAACTTTCTCTTTCCTCTTTTTGTGTCTTTGATCAGCTCTGAGCTATTTTCATTTGATTCTTGTGTCGAAACTCTTTTAGCATTCAGAGAATATGAATCAGAAGTTGACTTTAATTGAATAGCGAAAGCTAATAAAGCTATAAAAATGAGAAGAAAAAACATTAATCCAGCTACCGAAATGAATAAAGCTAATTGACTGATTCCAGTTTTGCCTCTGCTTTTAGTATTTGTGTTAATTCTGTTTGTTACTTTCTCTCGTTTCTTTTTAGTGTCGTTAAACAGTAACAATGCTTCCGAAAAGATCTCTTCTCTCCTGAGATCGCGTTTTCTTTCGAATCCAACCGAAATTTTATATTTGTTTTTGTACAAATCGAATTTTATCTCAGTCAATGAATTTATTGTAAATCGAGTTTTGAAAAACACATCGCAGTTCAATTTGCTTTCGCTCTTTTCTGCACTAGCTTCTTCGACCACTATGCCAGCTTTGTTCACTTTCTTTTCGTCAACATTCGGCAGAAACTGAACTTCAACGCCTTTTTTCGTAGAACAATGAAAATACATTTTAGCTCCTAAAGAATCGTGTATGCCAACGAACGCCGAACTCACTGAGTTTATTCCCCACACTGATATTTGAGCAATTGTGATCTCATTTTGTGCGTGAAAAGCAGCCAACACTTTGCAATTGCCTCTTGTTACGCATTGATCATATAAGCCGAAGCAAAATGTTTCAGCTTGATTACATAGGGAATAATCATCGATCGCGTTAAAACCAGGAAGCAAAATCTCATCTTCATTCTTTATTTTTCCACCCATTTGAATCTCGTATGCTTTTCTTTTTGAATTAAATTCATATTTTGAATCACTTATTTCGAAAACATTCGGAACTTGCCATTTGCAGATGAATAAATTTTTATTACGAGAATAGCTGATGGTGTGCATGAAGTTAATTTTAACAGGTATGTGATTCAAGAAGACCGTAAATAATAAAGGAAAGATTTTGCACTCAAACATTAAGCTGTTGTTGTTTTCGCGAAGTACGACTGAATTATTTATTCCTTTTGATATCAACTTAAACTCTAAATTGTGCTTAATTTGTGTTATCGTAACGAAATGCTCACATTTCTTTAAGCGAATGCATTCCTGTGGCGATTGATTGTCAGAGTATCCAAAACAGAATTTGTTTCTCGGAGTCAAATTTGTTTCGCACGCCGTGTAACATTCAATTAAACGCGATTCATCGCAGCCATCGACAATGTTTATATGAAATTTAAACAAAAGAATGAATAGAATGAAATTCATATTTGAATTTCTTTTCACGAACGATTTTAAAAAATTTGTTCGAAACAACAATCGAAACACCTGAACGATCCTATGCACGAGATTTTACTAAAAACAAAATTTAATTATGAGCAACACGAATTAAATTATTGATTTCAAATAAAAAAATACATTAAAGAAATATTTTAACATAATATATTTTTTAACATAACATAACATATTTATTAATAAGTTTAAGGCTCACTGCCCATATGTTACAAAGATAATTTTAAATCATTAGATCCAAGATTTAAAATGTTTTTTAGCTGGCTCCTCTGATGTAAATTTCTCATCGTAATCTTTCATCTTTTTATAAAAGCCGTAGGTTTTCATTCTATTTTTCCTTAAGATACCCATTGATTTTATTTTCTCTAATATATCCTCACATAGTCTTTTCTTTCCTCTTCCTTTGTCTAGGTCTTTGAGATCACCCACGCTTAAGGGATAATTGGAAGTACACATTTCGATTTAAACTTATATTATTTTAAGATTGATTAAGAATTTCAAAAATTAAAATGAAAATTACGTGCAGCCATTACAGCGCAACAATTTAATTTGTTTTCATCCTGTTTTCATTGTATTTCATATTCACGTTTTATCATCATCTCGAACAATTAGTGCATAATATGCAATTAATATATTTTTAAAAATTAATTTTTATTCTAATTAGAGTGTTTATTAAGGCTTTATACTGTTTTGTCCAGCTTTTATATACTTTTATAAAAGAATCTCATTACTCTAGCTCCTTTAATATAATTGCAAGAATTGTTTACTTCAGTTTTTGCAAGAGTTTAATTTCGAAAATAACAATGAGATAATAATATTGGAAGAAAAATTAAAAAAAAATAATTATTATTATTATCATAAGCACAATAGCGACTTTATCATTTATTTCAATTCAGAAATTTTATATTCTAGTGTTTCAACAAAATTAATTTTTTAACGATCGCAATAGAGTATAAAATGTGGTGTTCTCAAATTCGACCTTTTATATTACTTTTTATAAGAGCAAATGAATGTTCGAAATCAGAATTTTTAATGTAGAATTTTTGATTTTTAACACAAATAAAAACTCCTTTATCAAATTAATTATAAGAGATAAAATGGTTGGCAAGCAAGAACTTCTAGTTGCGATTGCAAATGTAAGTAATTTCGTTTCATTCATTGATTTCAATTTAAATCGAAAAAATTCAATTTCCCTATTCTAAAATGGAGTTGAAAGCCGACAAACAAACTCTTCTCGCTGGAAAGTTGATCATGTTAATGGATACAATTATAAAATCAAAATTTAAGTACGCTTTTAATTAATATTACTTTAATAAAATTTTAAAAAATTAAATTAGTGTTACATATAAAATAATCGACGTACCGCCTGACTCAATTTTTGGCGAGAGATATAGCAACGGTTCATATGATGGAGCGATCGGATTTCTGCAAAGAAATGTTTGGAAAAAGTTTAAATTTGAACTCGAATTCATAATTTGATTTTCTATTAAGGAAGCAGAAATCTTTATTTTTCCTGGACCGTTAGCTATTGACGGTGATGCAGTTTTATTCTCGCCCACAGCGTTCGATTGTCGATATGTAATTGGTGCGAGTCCGAAGCAAATAACAATTAAAGAAGAGAATTCATTTAAAAATTTCACGGCTTTTGATTATTACTTTAACTTGGCATTTATCTTTTTAATTCCTTTAATTGCACTTTCGTTCAAACTTTTTCACGTTCGTCACACGATTTACAATTTTCCGGCTGTTTTCTTCTCTCAATGGTTTCAAAACGTGAGCGGAAAAATTAAAAGAATTTTATTTACAATTTTCGTCGTTTACTGCTTCTTGATTTACTCGATTTTTTTCAGCAAATTTAAGCACAGAATTAGCCACTTAACGTGAATATGAAAAATTCAATTCTTTGATCGATATCGATAGATTTGATCGATTCGCTTTGATTGATTGCGCTTTTACTTATTTTCGCTTTTTCAAAAGCGGATTTACGCCGATTCATGCAAAACTATGGAATCGTGGT
This sequence comes from Dinothrombium tinctorium, assembly GCA_003675995.1. Lineage (NCBI taxonomy): Eukaryota > Metazoa > Arthropoda > Arachnida > Trombidiformes > Trombidiidae > Dinothrombium > Dinothrombium tinctorium. The sequence goes on from NCKU01002098.1 coordinate 11,726, forward strand.
ATAAGTAAACTAGGAAGAGAACCGTTGGTGAGGCAAAATAATTTAGACGAATCAATTCAACGAATGATCAATCAAGAAAGCGTTCTTATATTCCCATTGGAATCTGAGGGTTTGATCAAATCTTTATTTTGTGGAAGATTAAAATTAAATATTTTTCAAACTAAGAAAATTTATTTTGAAATTTCTCGAGAACCATTGTATGATCATAAAGTTGCATTTTATTACAACAAAAGAATAAGTTTTGAAAAGAGAAGAGCACTTGATCGTCTGTAAGTTTAAAGTCTTTGCAGCTTATGATAAACATTTTCAAAAATTTTAGTTTCTACACTTTGTCGGAGTCTAGTATGAGAGCTCATCATATGAGTTTGATTCACACAATTCTACCTTTCGGAAGGGACGCAAATTGTGAAAAGAAGTATTTTTCAAAGCAGACAATAACCGAAGAATCCGTTCGAAACATTTCAATGAAATATTTTGGACCATTCGTTCTGATATTTCTTGTGCTTACTATTGCTTCAGTTATAACATTTGTTGGTGAAATGTCATTTAATTTAGCTAATTGAGCTATCAAATTTGTATAAATGTCATTTTTATCAATATTATTATCACTTTTAATTTCTAATGTGCACGTTATTGTCATGTATCGAGTATTCTTGCGAATAAATTCAATTCAATTCAATTCAATAAAAACTATAAAACAATGAGAATAGAAAATGTTTTATTTTGATAAAAATTCGAAATTTAATTGTAACAAAAGTTTTGGCGTAAGTACTTTATGAAGCTCATATCGATTCAAGAGAAAGTAGCTTCTTTAATTAATACAACGATAAAAAAATTTTATTGTTAAAACTGCGTTAAAAAAGTCTTTATATCAAAAAATTAGCGTAAAATTGAGTATCTTAACCCACATTTCATATTAAAGCGTTCCATATAAACTAACAAGACTATCGCGACAGTTTCTAGCCACTTCCTTGTATATATTATCAAACTTCTGGCTGTTGCTATCACCTATTGAAGTACTTGTTCGTCGAGATCTTTTTTCTGACGATAAAATTATTTAATATTGAGACGAGTTTCTTTTATGACGTCGCAGTCTTTGCAACCAATATTACATTACTCAATTTCGGATGCGTTTTCTGCTTCACTGTTGAAATTAGCTTCTATTTATAAAATCACACGAAAACGATAAAAGGAACTCATATTTCTCCTACGCTTCTTACTTTTCATATAAGCCGAAATGGCGATTCGATGCTACCAAGTTTAGAACAAGCTTTTTACTGATGCAACTGCAGTGTGATAATTAAAAAGTGTAAATATTTGTCGAAAGAATTTTGATTTTTTCAAGCTTAATAAGCTCTCGAGATTTGTTTCGTCTTATTGCTTCTTATCATTTAATATGATAAAAATTTCGCTTGGATTTAGAAATCAGAAATTTTCTTAATTTCTAAGAATTTGAATGTTTGTTAAATTGCCAATAATTTTCATTCTCAATCAAATACTTCAAAGAACTTCAGCTTTTACACAAAATAAAAATATTTTTGCTTCGTTTTAAAGTTTTCTTTGAACGATCCTATTTTACTTATTCTATAATTTTAATTTATTAGCAAGATCTTTTACTTGTCATAAATTTTTAAATATTTTTGATTTGTTTATTCGAAAAATGTATTTATAAGCTTTATGCTGAAAGTATACAAAAAAAATTTGAACAAAAAATTGTTTTGATATCCTTTGGTCGTAAATGTGCAAGTTCTTCGAAAACACTTCACTGATAAAAAAAGAAAAATGATAAATAAGGTGAAGAACGAATAAAAGCTCAAGTCAAAATTCGATAATTCAATTGCGTTTTATTCTTCTTTCAATATTTATTGTAATTAATTTAGTTTTCAAAATGAGAATTTTAATTTTCACTTTTGTCGCTCTTCTTAGTAGTGGAGGTTTGAATTTTTATTTATTAATCTTTTATTTAAAAAATTTTCAAACCATTTAGTAATCGCTTCTAATAATACTCACGATTGCGATGATAACGTAATTGAACTATTGAAGTCGTTTCGATCGGAGATGATGAATGAGATGCAACACTTGGATCAAAAATTACAACAAATGGATCATAAAATAAATCAAATGTCGCAAAATTTGGAAAATCGAATAAATTCAGCAATCAGTAAGTTGCTCAATATTTTAATTTCATTTAATCTTATTTTTAACTCTAAGTTTACCCAACATTTGCGGAAATTGAAAATGAAACGATTACTGCAAATTTAGGTGAGCGTATCGATTTGAATTGTGCTGTTTTCGGTAATCCAAAACCGCAAGTGAAATGGACTTACGAAGATAATGACTTAAATGAATTAAAAGAATTAGCTTTTCCTTTTAAATTTAGCGAAGATAATCAAACGTTAACATTAGAATACTACAATTATTGCTTCTTTGGTGACTATAAATGCCAAGCAAGCAATCGATTCGGCGGGCCAATCACAAAAACTTTCAAAGTAATTTCGCATTTAAAGCCAGAGACGATTTTATACGTGGCGAAAAAATTCGATTCTTACTCCGAGATCGAATGCTTTTACAGAGGATGGCCAGAGCCGAGAGTGAAACTGATGAATAGCAATGGCGAAGAAATTAATTTTTCAAATGGAATGTCATTTCCTGCAAAATTTGATTTTGTTTTTAGCGCAAAGGCAAACATAAGTAATGATAATGGAAAGTATAGTTGTGAAGCCAGCAATGAACATGGAGAAACCACAAGCTACTTGGAAGTTTTTGATCAATTTCCTGAAACAGCACCAAGAATTTACCGATTTTTCTTTTATTTTGAATCTTTGAGTGTTTATTTCCTTCCAATAGAATCAAAATATGAACAAAAGGCGATCATTGTGAGTAATATAAAAAAATGTAAACTTGTCATACAGAAGATTGAGAGAGATGCTGATAACAGCATCAGTGAAGAAATGAAGGTGTTAGTGCTAGATCGTGAATCATTTAATTTTCGTTATACTCATCTCTTGATTCCAACTCGGAATTCAATTTTTAAATTGAATTCTATTTACAAAATCAAAGCAGCGATTTTAACGAGCAAAGGAATGGGCGAATTCAGCGATTGGTACACTTACATTACGCCACACGTTTGCGGGCAGAATGTGTCATTTATGCATGATTTTGTCAGTTTCATTTCTCACGAAGAATACGAAGGTTGGCAAAAATCGGTTCCGAAAAATTTCTCTTGTAAATCACTAATCTCAACTTCACACAATGAAAGTATTTGTGTCGCTTTGACAAATGAAAATCAAATTACCTATTACGACGGTGTTGACGAGAATCATCCTAAGCTCGAGAAAAATGAGACAACTGGAGAGTGGCCGTGTTCAACGCGAAATCAACTGTTTTTCACTTATCATACCGACGAAGAAAGCAAAGGTTTTGAAATTAGATTCATGCTTAAGTCAAAAATGGATGAGTTAAAAAATGATTTTAGTTACTGTTATTAAACGTTTTTATATTTTGAATGCGTTTTAATCTTTATAACATTCTTTATCAGTGAATAATAAATGATCATGTGTATTTCGAATCACTTCAATTAGCCACTTAACACCACTTTACTCGAGCAGGTCCAGCTGAAATACGCTTGCTTTACGCTCGACACCACTCAGCCACTGTATTTATCTCAAAATTCGCTCTTTAAATTTTTTATTTAAATTTATATCTTGAACTTTAAATTAAACTTTTAAGTTCATAAATAAAAATGCAGCTCATAAGCTTCATATCATTCTGATGAGAATTCTAAAGAATTTGTCATTTCCCATGATTTGATGCAATTTTTGTGATCTTGGTAATAAAATTTTGGTGCCACACTGAAATCCATTGTTACGTGCAATTTTGGCTCTAGTCAAAAAGCGTCCGCAATGCGAACGTTAACCAGATTTTGATGCACACCTATAGCTCGCAATGCAGAATGATTTATTTACACAATGGGAGCATTACATGAATATGGCGCGTACAATGTTTACAATAACCGAGGCAGATGCGAGTCGCAACTAATGCGACGTTCGGAAATATAACTATTTACAAGCTAACGTTAACACGAAAATGCCTTTACAATGAGCCAGAAGCTACGTTATTCTTGCGAAGTTACAACGTTCGCTTGCCACACTCTCTCACACTTGAAGTGAATTTCCGAAAAGACATACGAGCTGATAGCCGAGTTTGACGTTGACTGCAATGTTGATATTTGCTGTAAAAGTTCGTGATTCCAATGCATAGAGTAAATTTCCAATGCTTGATAACAATGCGATTAGTGCTCAGATATGCAAAGTTCGCAAGGTTTGACGATTGATAATACAAGCTGTTAACTGAGTGACCAAAATACTGGTTCAAAATGCAAAAAATGTGACAAATGCAGAAATTTCCGTCACATTCATGGCTCTAAATATCACTATGCGAAAGTGTGTTGAAAAAGCGAAACAAGGAGCATCTCACACTTTGTACAATGTGTGAAGTGAATTGCAGAGGACTGACGTTGCGTTTTTCGAGATGTCGAGACAATAGTTTTTGAAACGGCACACTTTGTTTACATTCTTGTTCATTTTTTTAACTCAAATGTCTACATTCAAAATCTTTATTAAATCACTAAGCACTTAATTTAGTAACTTTTATTATCAGAAAACAATTTTTTAATTTCTTTTTTGTAAGCAATCATAAGCAGGAGGATCTAGTTTTGATTCATCCATCTTCGGACTAGATGGCTCAAATCTTAGCTGATCATAGGATGGAGGTAGATCTTCACTTCCTATCACACCATTACTAGATGATTCGGTGAAATTATTTTCTAACTCGCTGTTAAAAATATCTGAAAAATATTAAATTTGTGAAATGAATACATATTAAGCGCACATTACTTTGCTGAACACTTTCAGCACTTTCATCGATTTGGAAAACGGATGAATACGAATAGAGGCCATTATTCATTCTTTCTTCATTGAGAACAATTCGGGATGCTGTTTGAGGATTATTCTTCATTTTCAAAATTATATAAAAAATTATCAATATTGTCATAACAAAGATAATAATCAAAATAATCGGCGCGAATGAGAAGCTTTCGCTTGCATAAGACCTTTTAATGTCGTAATGCTTTGTTGAATCAGTTGTGGGAGGTTGTGTGAGCTTGCATTTGCGAAGAAAAGTATCATAGTAATAACCATTGATACATTTCGGTTTGAAGAATGCACCTTCAGCGCTTTTGCACTTTCCACGCCAACATACGAGTCCTGATTTACATGCATTCCATATGTCACATGGCTCGTCCATTTCTCTTCTATAGAGAGAGAAGAATGTAAGATGATTAAGAAAAGTTTATTTTATACTTTATACTAGTTAGTTAGTTGAAACGATGTAACGAATTGCGATTGCCTGGAAGAGCGTGTAAATGCGGGTTTTATGGATTGCATTTGAAACGATAAAATGCAATCACAATGATAATCTTTTCAATAAGCGTATTAGCCAAATTGTGTGCATTGGGCTGTTGTATTGCACTCGACTGTATTTATGAAGCCCATTTAGCGGTTCAAAAAATGTTTAAATGTAGATGAATTCAAAAGAAGCCTTCATTTGAAACACGAGTTGTAAAAGATAAAAGGGAAAGTTTAAATTTGCGTCAGTAGAAATATCCACGAAAGCTACCAGCAAAAAAGCACGATTTGAAACTATTCATCATTACTTTTGTCTACGTCTTTGTCCACTCCTTTTTAAGCAAAAATGACGTGATTATCTTAATGATTTTTTTCTTCAAAATTTGTAGAAATAATTGCTCAAAGCTCGTTTAATTCTTTTCGACTTGTTTCACTCGTTTTGATCGTATCTAATTTTTAAAATACCTACCTTTTCATTTTAAATTAATTTCTCACTTGAATATCTTCAATGTAGTTAATCTTTTTTTATCATTTACAATGTTCATAGTTTAATGATTATTTTGAAAATCAAATCCAATTGGTTTAAAATATTACTTTTCACTCTTTTTCAGAGAAACTTTTAATGATTGCAGAAGCCCTCCATTAAATTATCTTAAATTGCACAACATAACAAGTGACACCTTTCACAAATCTTTTGCGCCACAAACAATTCAGTAAATACACACAAATCTATGTATAGCTAGCATTAAATACTAAGCGCGTATTGCATTTGAAACTGAAAACACAAGCATTCGATTGTGAGCGTAAGTAGCAAACAAGTGAATTCTAAATGCAGAAAGAGCCTTGAAACGAATTCGCGCAAATAAGCAAATAAGTAGCGGCAAAACTGTTAGTTGTCATCATCTTTTCACTGCAAACCGGTAATGAAGTGCTGTTATCTTTGTTGAGCGTTTGTTTTCGCAAAAAGATGACATCGCTCAGCTTTAAATGAAATTCAATGATAAAGTTTAATGTAACGGAAGAGAATTTTTTGTCTTCTTCGATTGTTTAAAATTCTGAGTTTCAGTATAAGAATGAAATTTTATCGCTATTAAGCTATAAAAAGTGTTTTACTTAAATAGCGTTTCGGCAATAATTGAGGTACCGTTACATGTAGAAAAGCTATGAGTGTGGTACGTGATATCTTTGAAATGAATTAACGTAACGTTTAATTAACGAGCACAATTGCGGAATTTCCTTATTATTTAATTTTGCCAAAAATTGATGAAAACTTAATTAAATTTAACGCAAAAAACTGCTTCACCGGTTTCTCGATTTGACGCCGATGAAGCGCATTTATCTCTTGATGATTTTTAACGAAAAAAAGTCAGAAAAAATTTAAAATAAGAATAAAAGATTTCAAACAATAATAAAGTGGAAGATTACTTTCTTTCCGCATATAATACATTTCACTGTTCTTTAAAAATGTGGAATAAACTACCAAAATGTGCTAAATTAAAAAATTTTATTTTTAAAATAAAAAATTTTTACTTTTAAAATCGAAAGTGAATGGAATTCAGAATTTTGAATAAAAATTTACAAGTAAAACCGTTGAAAACTTTGACTTTATGCATTTAAAGTAGCAAAACTGTAATGAACGCATTTTGGACGAAAACTTACCTTTAAAGTCATAAAATAATTTTCTATGCAATTAGGTATTTGTACTAAGTCTATTAATGACACATTCATTCGTTGCATTAAGCTGTCGAAAGTCTTTAACGAGAACTGAACGTGGATTCTCATTAGGTTTCTGATTACAAATTATAAAGAGGAAAGAGTAATAAATTTCTGATTCATGCTTGTACATCATTGCAGCATCTCGCTCGTTATCTATGTCATAATTCTGGCCACGCAGCACCTCGCTCATTATCTATGTCGTAATTCTGGCCATCTCCTGTTTGAGCTTTTTTCGAAGAGAATTCTCGTATCTCTCGCACCGTTAGTTTTCTAACCTCTTGAGTTGCCATCACCGTGTTAAAATTTCGATCGAGAAATTGTCTTATTTCAACTGCCATCAATGAATCCATTCCTAAGTTAGCGATTGTAGTGTCGTCATGTAACATTGAAGGATCGCTAACTCCCAATACGTGACAAATGAACTTAAACAAATCAACCTTTTTTGAGTGCGATGAATTTTTAATTTCATTTAACACCGCGCTGGCATATATTGCCTGAGTAGAGTTGATGAATAAGTCAAGAGCAGACAAAAACGATGTAATTCTTTGTTGTTTTGTTCCAGAGAGAACCACATCATCGCTTTTAAAATATTCACTCACAAAGCCGACGTCACCGACTGGTCCCCATTGGATGGCGACTCCGTGTAAATTATCTTTTCTTCTCCTTTCACAAATACTTTCCATAACCGAATTCGCAAATCCATAACTACTGTATCCAGCGTAGCCTCGTCCGCAAATTACTGACGAGAAACATACAAAGTAATCAAGATGAGAACACAATTCTCTTGATATTTCATCTAAATATCGAGTGACGATTACTTTGGATGTACACGCTGCGGTAAATGATTTTTCATTCTGATTTTCAAGCACACCTGTTGAAGGAACCATAGCAACATTGAATATTCCACCGATGGGTCCCAATCGATTTGCTTCATTTATTAATTTCAATGCTAAATCGTAAGTTGAAGCGTCGTTATTTTTAATTATAATGCGAGCATCTTCGGCTTCCATCTTCTCAATAATAAATCTTTGATAATTGTTTTTAATGCCCGTTCTGCTCGTTAAAACTAATTTTTTCGCACCGCGTTTAATTAACCAGTAAGCAAGCTCAAGTCCAATGCCTCCTAAACCTCCAATAAGAATGTAAACTTTTTCAGGATTACAAATTGTTTGCGAAATGGCGTCAATGAGAGGATTTATTGTAAAACTGTTTTCCTCTTCGTCTCTTATTTTAATCAACACTTTGCCGCAATTGTTATCATCAGCAATGAATCGAAAAGCTTTTTCAACTTGTTTGATACCAAAAATGGTTCGAGGCAAAGGTCGTACAGTTCCATTTTTAATTCCTTTTTTGATCAAATCTTTTATTTTCAATAATTTTCTATTTGCTGGTTCAGATTTATCAACAATCGCCTCAGCCATTAGTTGAGAGAGACAAACAGTGTGAAATGTTTTGTTATTTGTCCATTCGATTGCATCTAGAATAAAATTGTTATAAAATATTGAGAAAAATTAACTAACCTAATAAGTTATTTCGCTTCAAATCATATCTTGCGATTTCAACAAATCGGCCGAATTCGGCGAGGCAATTAAACGAGGCTTGTAATTTTTCTCCAGCAAACGAGTTTAAAATCACGTCTACTCCTCTACCGTTTGTTTGCTTTAAAATGTGTTCTTCAAATGTCACATCAGTAGAATTGACAACATGATTTTCTTTAAGCTGAGCGAATGTTTTGAGTAGAAACTGTCGCTTTTCTTCTGTGCCAGCCGAAGTAAACACTTCACATCCCATCGCAAGACATATAGAAATGGCTGCTTGGCCAACTCCACCACTACCAGCATGAATTAAGATCGTTTCTCCTCTTTTTAGATGAGCCCTTATACACAATGCAAAGTAAACTGTTGCATAAACAACCGGAACAGTTGCAGCTTCTTCAAGCGT
>NCKU01002099.1:0-20787 GCA_003675995.1 Dinothrombium tinctorium
CCTTTTTGCATAAAAGTATTCAATTGTTTCACAAATTTCTTTAGCACTTATTTCGACAAATCAAAATTTATTTTGTCATATTGTTCGTTTCGTCTTGCTATTAGACATGGCTTTCAACAAAATAATATCAATAATATTCAAATTCTACAACGCTTTTGAAACGAAACTTGCGCTATCATACAGAAATTTTTGATTTCCCAGTTTACAAATATGATAATTTTTCACTTAACTTTTTAACTCAAAACTAAAAATCTCACTTGAAATTAAATAGAACGTTATAATTTCGCTATTTTTTAATAAATGAATTTCACGAGTGAATTATTTCAAACATGTTATATATGAGAAAAAGTTTCATTTACAAAAGTGCTCATTATAAAAGTATCGCCATTCTTTTTTGAATGCGCTTTTCACCTCTCTCTTTCGACTATTAATTAAAATGATGGAAATTAAGCGGATGAAAAACTAAAGCATTTTAATTTAAATTTTTGAAATTTTCTGGTTTGTTTCATGATTTTTTTTTCAAATGTATTCATTTGCTTCGAAATTGTTTACTCATAATTTTGATAGAAAATAAGTAAAAGCGAGATTTTTGTCAGTCAAGATTGGATTTTGGAGAGAAAATTTTAATGAAATTTAAAACGACGTAAAGAAAAAATTTAAAAATAGAAACAATTTTAGATTTAAAAAGCTTTTTACTGAATTGTTGAATACGCTCCTTTTGCTTTAATTGTCCGGCTTTTGGTCAGTAAATTTTTTTTTTGTAAATTCTGCCTAGATCAACAAGTTTATGCAAACTGCTTTCAATTTTAATTGTTTATGTTTAATTTTTAAAAATTAACTATGTGAGTGTATAAACATTGACTAAATTTCATTAAATCGATGTTTTTAAATCGAAGTAAAACTGCAAACTTTTTACAAAATTTGCTCCTGTAATTAAGCAAATAATTCGCAACGAATATAGTCAAAGTGCAATGTAGTATTAGCGCAACACTGTATACATGACCTCACCTTCATCACATACAAATTTGTAAACAAATAGCGAGCGAGAACAAAGCAATCGCGTTAGCAATAAAAGCAATATTGAATTTAATATTTCGGCATCAAAATAATGTGTTGCTAGTTTTCACTGTTTGACGAAAACGAAGTTAATTCGCCATTTTTAAAATACTATCTCATCAATCGAATGATGTTGAGAAACGATGCTTCTACAATGAAAACCAAAAGTATAAAACAAAGATGAATATGTGAACTCAAACAAACGCCTATGGCGAAAAAAAGTGAAACGATGTAGTAATAAATTGATGGTTGTTGTATTCGAAAAAATAATTCAAGTGAAATTTTGTAAACTATAATAAAAAGTAGCTTACGTGAGCTGTCTAAAAAACTACGATAGTAAATTCTTCTTTTTCAAGTTTTATAGTGAGAAAAAGCTTAGAACTTCATTCATGCATAAAGTCCATTTGCAACAAAACGTATGCAAGAACATAATGAGGCGATTAAATTTTTAAAAGAGCGCAAATGATTCAAGCTTTCTAGCAAGAAAGAAAGTTTCTACAAGTTATAATTAAATCGCTTTTTTCTTTTACATTGAAACGAAAAATGTTTTGCTACATTAAATTTTTTTAGATTTATTCCTCGGTAAAATTTAAAATTATAAATAATAAAGCTGCGTTCGCCTGTAAAATGCACTCAGCAAAAATCTTTTTTTTTTTGCAAAATTAAAACTCAAGAAACAAAAGTCTGTGAACAAAGAAGAAGAGAATCCTTTGTGAGCTTTTATTTGAATTGTTTTTGCTTGTAAAGCACAAAAGAGGAAAATTTTCGCTGATCGTGAACAAATGCTCGCCACAAGCGATAAGCTCGAAGCGGATTTCTTTTGCAGCTTAGTTCGAATTAATTTGCTATCTTTTCAGAAAAAAATCATTGAGAAAAACGCTTTGAATGGAAGAGATTTATCGAACGAATCTCTAAATCAAATGATTCGCACCTATGAGTACAAATTCAAAATTTTTTCAGATAAAAATAGAAACAACTTTCAAACGTAATTGAAAATCGTTTGCATTATTTTGAATCTGTAAAGTTGAGTTCGTCGAAAGCATTGTTAAATCATTAATGAATAGATTATTGAGTGAATGAAACATTTAAATGACGACTAATGTAAAATTAAAGCAGAAGAGTTTAAAGAATGGACTTCGAATGAATAATTTGTGAGTAAATGCGATGCTAAAATGTAAATTTCTTCTAGGTAATTTAATTGAAAAGCTCTTTGAAATGTTTTTCTTCATTTGGATGCTAATCCAAAAAAAATAGTTCACTTCTTATCTGTACTCGGAGAAGAAGAAAGCAAATTATCTAAATGAATGTTTGATGGTTGCTGCTACTCGGCGCAGTAAATCGATGTTTGACCATATGGGCTTCATCTCGTTGTCTAGAGTTTATGGCAATAACAACATACTTGCTGAATATCTTCACAATTACAAATAGAGCGGCGAGAGTTAACGGTTGATAAAAATAAAGTTGAGCTTCCGTAAGCCAAAAAAATATCGCAAATAAATCGTTTTTTCATATTATGAGATTATGTCACAAAGAAAGTTATTAAATGTGCTTATAGTCCGTAATCAACAACCTAATATTAACTGTATATTTCCGCATTGCATCTGTCTGTTCAAACGAAGCTTCTGTTTTTTCTTCGATATTTCGAATTTTTATATTTTTTTCTTGTAAGAATTGTTTTCTGTTTGTGGTTTGCAGTTAGATCAAAATAAGAACAAAAAAGTGCACACGTCAACGTGTGATAAAATTTTAACGGTTACCACAGTAATTTAAACGAATGCTTTGTTGTTGCTCTTTACGTTAGTTCTTCAATTTTGTGTTCGTTAAAATTTAATGGCGAAAAAAAGAGTGAAAAAAAGTGAGCACTTTAAATTAGGCTTTGTTCGATAAAAATAACCAGATAAGTTCTCTGCAAAGCTTAATCTCATTTTTGTTTTCGCGCTTTTAATATAAAAAATATTGCCGAGAACTAATTTGAGAGATTAATTTTTTCTCTTTAATTTTGTCTAGTTTTATTCCGTTGATGCCCTGGATTTTTCTATTAAATAAAAATTCTTTTCACGTGATGAATAAATAAAAACTCGTTCTACCGTCTGAGCCACAATTGAATTGAGAAAATAAATCGTGGAAAATTTTTCTAACAGCGTCTATTCGAATACGATAAGAAATCCTCTTACGAATAAAATTGTTTTAGATCCGATATTACACATAAAATTCCAACACAGGTATTAGTTGCTTTCATAAATGGCGTTCGATAAATACTTATTTAAGGGTTCAAAGCAAGGATAAGATCAATAATAACAAACAAGAGCATCGAACATAATGCTAAAGGAAAATTTACATCGCAATTCTATAAAAAGTTAAAGGACGAATTTTTAGTTTCGAAATCAGAATTCAAGACATTCGCGCAGAACTAAAAATTTGCACACAGAGTTGAATATTCTTTTATTAGCTTTAATTCAGTTTTCGATTCAAGTCGCGTCTAAATTTAAATTCGCTTACATATAAAATGAAAAAAGAGTTTTTTTAAATTGAAGCTCTGAAACACTCTAAAGTTTAGAATTTTTTTCGCTACTCTTGACTTTGCTTTTGAATCAGTTGAGAATTTTTGCGAATGAAGCACTCAAATGGCTTCGTATGCGATTTTTGCATTAGAAATTATGTGAATTGATGGATATAGAAACATGTTCATTAGCGTAGATATACTAAAGTGAATGACGGTAGAGATTAAAGATGACAAACAAGTGAGAAATGTTCTAAATTCGAGCAGAAGTATATAAAAAATGCTAAACATTATTTTAAAAATGTCAAACAGAAGAACTTTTTTACATAATTAAGAGTTGAGTGGAATGGAAAATGGATGTTGGGTAAAATATTCATCGTTAGCACTCTTGTTTCGCTTCAATACATTAAAATTACTTCAACCCATTGAATTAAAAGTACTACTGTAGGGTATTGTCAATAAAATCGATGCTTAATATGTTAAAATATGCTGCCAGACGAGGAAATGATCAATGTATAGAGTTTAAAAATAATCGATGCATTGTGTTTGTGATATATGGTGAAAAATAAAATTTTGCATTTCACTCTTGTTCTCATCTCAAATTTGAAAGCGAAAAAAGAAAAAGAGGAGAGAATGAAAACAAAATTTAAATTTTAAAAAAAAACTTTTCTTTTCAACAGTTTTTGAACAAGATTCTCTCGCCAATGCAACATTTTATTTTAATCAATTGCCACAGGCTTGATGTACGGTGAAATTTCAATTATGGTAATGTGAAAATCAGTGCTTTCACTTTTAATCAGAAGCTTTTTGAATATTCAAACACGAGGTAGCGAGAAAAAAATTCCATTAACGAATTTTTTATATTTTTAATTCGCTAACTTTAATGCATTGCAAACAAGCAGAGAGATTTTTTCTTCGAAATTTTGATATGCTCTCAAAACTTTGCTAATTAAAAACTAATCAATTTAAAGCGGCACTGAAGCACTTGAACAAACTTGTACAATATTCTTAATGCAAACACTGGAAATATTTTTTCTCTCGAGACATATGTATTAATCGATTCATCGCCTCTTAAATGCAGGGTATTCATTATTTTAGCTCTCTTTTGTCACCAAAATGAATATTAATGTATGGCTTCGGTGCGAGATAAGTGAGAGAAACTGAACTTTGCAGAAAGTAAAGAAGCACAAAGACACTTTTCGTTTGATAGACTGCTTTTAGAAGCCATACTGCTTCACGATGAATAGTTGTGTATTTGTTCGCTATTTTCGTTTCTTATCGAAAATATTTCGTATTTGTTTAACATAACACCGAGTTCGTCTCACTTTTTCCTATCGATCAAACGAAAGTTTATTGTAAATCCTTATTTTCAAAAAGGAAGATTTAAAAAGATTAAAATTTTTTATTATTTTTTCTTAATAAATAATCTCAATTCAATTTTGATGCTGTTCTTTGCTCAGATGTTTGTTCTGAGCTTCAAATTTATTAGTTGTTAAAACACTGAATATAGATAAACAAGATTAAATATGCTTAAACTAAGATTTTTAAAAAAGAAGGCGCTAGGTAACAGAATTTGCAATCGTATGTTAAAGAAAACACAAGTATGCAGATATATACACAAGCGATTCGTTATTTAGAACGGTTGATAAAATTGATTTGAAACGTTTCAAATTTCGTTACGCTTATAAGTTTGTTGCGGAGAAGGAATATTCACGGATAGTAATCGAATTACGAGAAAATATCTCAATTTTGAATCTTTCGATTTCAGAAGAGATGAAGAGTCAAAAATTGAATACATAAAGTGATGCATATTTGAATATAAATTCAAAGTTTTGAATTTTAGCATTTATTTCGTTTCTCAATGTTTTGTGCAGCGAAAAATTATAAAAAAAATAACAAAGGCAAGAGCTTTTATTGTATCTCACTTCAAATCTTGCAGGCACTTAATTCGAAAAGCTTTTCAGGCAAAGAGATGCTTTTAAATTGCATTTATTAAATTTATTAAATAAGACTCTTCACCGTAAATCCCAAAGTTTTGATAAAACCTATTTCATATCTTTTTCATTTACTGAATACAACATTGCTAAACTTCAGTGTACTGCTTTATTTTACTACAGAATTCAACTTATTATTCTCTCGATTCATTTTAAGCTTAAATATTTATTGAACAATTTTATTGAACAACGATAATAGAATTGAATGCATTAATTTCATAAGGGCTTTTTTTAACAATGTAATCGCGATTAGTATAAAACGATAAACTCTTAAATCTTTTTTACTTTGGTTTTCTTTTAATTCTATAGAACTAGATAAAATTCAATTTGTGTTCTTCATGCTTAGTTAACCGAAAATTTATTTATTTTTTAACTTCATTCGCTATGTAAGCAATAATAAAAATATTTAACAAATGAGTTCGTTTAAAAATAAAGTCTCAAATAAGAAAATGAAGCATAAAAATAAATTTCGCTTTTTGAATCAAAATGAGTTTTTTTATCAATTAATATCGAGTTGAGTTGGATAAAGTTTTGGATTAATTAAAATTGCATTTTTCTATTTCGAAGCAGTACATAGAACGAATATTAAATTTTTAAGTCAATTTTCAATTTAAATTTACAAGTAATAAGATTGAATATTTATACAAGTTGAAAATAGCTTGTTAATTCAAAAGTAAAACATTTTTTTTTTGCCTAAATTCGTGACTAGATTTCGATATTCTCTGTAACCACTGATTGATGTGACTGAGAGAAAAATATGCTTTTGGCATTGCAAAAGAATTTTTAAATATTTTTTTCTCCATTTGATAAACGTTGCATAAGAAATGAGTGCTTTCCACTTTTTATCTGTGTTTGAAATGACTTTTATGCAACACTATCGCAGAAAGTCCTGTCAACCGCGGTGAACATACGTTCCACATTCTTATATTTCTCGAGGCGAACTATTATCATTTTCACATTCACCCACATCATACAGGGTGATTACTTTAAAGCGAGCAGTTTCGGAAAAACTTAATATTTTAGCTTTTTATTCGAAAAATTTGCGCTCGCTTTCTAAAAAATCATCTTGCATCGTTAAGAATTCAAAAAACTTGAAAGGAGAACTAAAATATTGCTCAATAGTGTTCATTGTAAGAAAGCTTAAACTCGCTTTATTTTGAACAACTTTCTAGAAGCGATAATATTTTGAATTTAAAAAATTCTCCCGACAAAGCACTTAATACTTTTGTTAGCTTTAATAAATTACTTTCTGTGTAAAGACAATTTTTTTACTTTTACACATTATGCTTCTATACGCTCGATCACACATTCCTCGTTGAAAATCATTAACTCAAAGCTCTTCATGTGAAGAATAGACATTTCACTCATAGAGTAACAGAAAAAAAACTTCGACAGTTTTTTTCGCGACAAAACATTTTTTTTTTTGATTAGAAACGGTAAAAAAGAAGACGGAGAAAAAGTGTTGCAAAACCTCAAACGAAACACAAAATGTGTTTCGCTTTCGTTTAAAATTGTGGATCAATATGAACGAATGCAAGATTATATACACAGCGATATGAGCATGAAATTGTAAATATAACAAGAGAAATAGAAAAATTGGAAGCTTTCTATGGATTTGTATTAATAATTTTTTTGATATTCGTGCTTTTCGAAGATCAATTTCAAAACTACTCAAGCTTTGAAAAAATCAAAATCCATTTTGCATTTTGTTTTTCTATTACTTAAAGTTTTTCTCTCCATTTTGAAAAACAAAATTGATCATATTTTTGATATTTGAACAAATATAATTCAATTTTTTGAGTAAATTTTTTTGTTTGCATCTGTATCAAGTGAACAAAGAAAACTCAAAAGCTTTTTCTACGCTGAATTTTCAAGAATAAAGAGTTTCAGGATTTATGCTGAAAATGTAGGCGATTAAAAAAATATTTCGGAAGCTTTTTGAAACAAAAGCGCGGCTTAAGGTTTCATTTTTTTATTTTAATAAAACATGTTTTTAAATTTGAATAAAAAACTTGCTCGCTCATTAGGTA
Source organism: Dinothrombium tinctorium (assembly GCA_003675995.1). Classification (NCBI taxonomy): domain Eukaryota; kingdom Metazoa; phylum Arthropoda; class Arachnida; order Trombidiformes; family Trombidiidae; genus Dinothrombium; species Dinothrombium tinctorium. Next base: position 7,581 of record NCKU01002099.1, read on the forward strand.
AAACTATGTAAAACTTGAGTCTCAATTAAATTCAGAAAAAATTCAAAATGCATATATTTGCATTTTATTCCATGATATAAATACGCTATGATATATAAATTATGACTTCTTTAGTGTGTAATACATATGAAGCACGCATTTAAAAAGAGAATCATAATTCAAGAAGAGAAAAAAGAGAAACTGAATGAATAATAATGATTTTTTGAGAGCAAGAAACGAACAACATTTGTGAGTTTAAGAATAGATAAAGAAATGCGTATGCATTTGACGTTCAATTACAGTAGAATTCGAAATGCTTTTCGCAATATGAATATAAACTAGTGGAAAATTTCTATATAGCTTCAAATGCGAAATTAGTCGAACGCTGTTTTCTTACGCTCAAACGCAATTTTTTCGAATATGGCAAAGGAAAGAATAAATTTTAGACATTTTCTGTTTTTTTCGCTTCGTTGCAATGTTAAAATTATGGAAAATGACAGTAACCGAGAAACAATTCATATTTTACGGCGATGTTGAATATTCAGCGCGCATTGAAACAATATGTGCAAATACTGCGTGTCCCAAAAAAGCAACGCTTTAACTTTTTAATATTGCAAAATAGCAACTTTCTACGAGTGTTTCTACAATGCTATTATTGTAATCAGTCAAATTATACTGGAAACAAACAGGCAAAAACAGAATATAAGCACGTTTAAGTAATTGCAAACATTTCAATTTACAGCGTATTAAACTAATTTTTTGTTTCAGGATTAAAGTGTTCTCTCTATTATTTAACTCATTATTAAAAGCAATGAAACTTTTTAGAACTAAACTCGCATTTTCAGCGTAAAAGTCAATTTTTAAAAAATGTTCAGCATTTTTATCAAGAATATCTATCAATTGATCGATAAATAACAAAATTCAGTCGAGCAAATAAGAAGAGATTATCGATTAAAAGTGTTGCATTTCTTTTGGGACACACAGTACATTTCCCATTTGTTTCACTGAACATGTTTGAAATGCGAATTGGGCAATTGTAGGCGAATCAAAACAATAAAAGTTACGGTCGAATCGAAGCAAAACTTTTTGTTTTACTTCTTCTTCTAAGTGTCAGCGGTTTACGAAATTGACACAGCTGCTCTTTTTGCGGCGCAATTTGCAAACGCTTTTCTGCAAATAAGGCAAAGAAAACGACGACTTACCAAGTAATAGAGAGCAAAAGGCATTACGACAATCGCTACGAGTAAATCGGCGAAAGCTAAGTTGACGATGAAGTAATTGGTGACATTTTGCAGCGAACGTTCTCTACAAACACTGAGTATGACCAAAATGTTGCCGAAAATTGCGAGAAAAGGCAGAAACACTAAGAAAAGCGCCCAGTAAACTTTTTCGGGCTTGACAGGAGAGTCATATTTGGTCGGGAACGCTGTATCGTTCGATTTCCACATGCATTCACCGGTTGAGACATTGTACGACGAACAGCCTGCGGTGTCGTTAAATAGATAAGTAACATTGTGAACAAATTTCTCGGCTAATTGCGAGATATTAGCGACAGCATCGTTTCGATCGAGTAGAGTGTCATTTTCGAGAATAAAATCTTGTTCGTCTCCGTTTGAATTGCTTTTGAAGAGATCTTTGACCAAAGGATGGAAAAAGACGTTGCTTTTTGATCGCTCAGGAAACTCATTACTCGATTGCGACCAAAATGAACCACTCGAAGCTTCAATTCCCTCTTTTTCCGCTTTTGAACCGTAAGAAACATCTATTTCTGAGTTTTGAGAGCCAATTGCGATTTTATTTTCGCTCGACCAGAAGGCCAGAGTCACATTTACAAAGGATCCGCGCATTCTTCACATTAATCCGCACCAAACACGAATCACATTCATCAAATCCCCATTATTTTACCAGAAGTTCTCCTTTATTATTATTATCATTCTTTAGCTTCCTTTTCATTGTCATTTTTCCACTTCATCGTTCACTAATTAAAGCGATGATTGACTGCGAAAGCTTGGCGAAACAACAATCGCCCCAAATCAGTTACCAATTTGAATAATTAATTTAAAAACTAAACAGCGTTCGAATGTTCGACAAACGAAACAGTTTGCAAACTCAAAAGTTTAATGATTGAACGGTTTGGTCGCTAGTCGAATGATCACTTCGCTTTTCTAGCGGATATCTTCATTGAAGACGCGAAGCTAAACAAAAAAAAATAATAAAAAATGAGAGAATTAGAACTGTATCGAATTAATTCGCGCAGTTCATAAATAAATGCTACAAGTAAAACTTTCGAGCGCACTGTTTTCCCTACAAAGAAGTTTCTTTCTTTCTCCGCTTCTCTCGTAATACAAAATGCAATACAATAGTCAGACTTTCATTAGCCCCCTTAGCATTTACTCTCTCTCGCTCTCTCTCTCTCTCTCTCTCATACTTTTTTCACTCCATTTAAAATCAATTTCGAATCATTTTGCTTCGAGCTTGTATTTTATTCTCTCTTAACACAAATGTAATCGAAATGCAACCAAATCTGGTCACCTTTTAACTGCGCGTATCGTTTTTATATTTCATTTGAATGCAAAAAAAAAAAAATGGAATTAAAAGCTTCACTTAAATAAGTAGCCTAAGGCGAAATTTTAATGAGAATTTTTATAATAATACAAATGCAAATGAAAGCGAAAATTATTAAAATTAATAATCATTGAGAAATTAGTATAAGTGAGACTTGAAAAAGATTTATTTGATGTTCTCAACTCATTGCACGTAATGATATGTTGCTTTGATTCTTATTCGGTGATGGATGAAAATGCTATAGTTCGGTGTTATATTAAAATTCTAGCCCAACTTCGATATTACGCTATAATTATTTTAAATATATGCATTCGAAAAAGAAAGATCATCTGTCATTTAATTTGAGAAAAACCTCTCAAGTGAAAACTGTTTTTATGTGGTATGGTAGGACAAATACGCGCAAAAAGCAAACTTCTGTCGTAATGTTAGTTTTTGAGCTACTTAATTGCATAAATAATTTGCTTTAAATTGAAACAGCTTTTCGCACTATTCTTTTCGTATTCCACAGGGTGTCGTTTTCTGTATGTCCACTATATTTTCCTTAAATAACTTTTCAATTAAAATGATATAAATTTCACGAAATGATGCAATTACATTGGTCACAAAAAACAAGACATTAAATAAACAAATAAGTCTCCACGGTCAAAAGTTAACTGGTAACACTTATCGCATTTTTTGGTAACATACCTTTTTTAACCTTAATCTTTTTTAATCTATTAAAATGTTTAAAAAATTTTGACGTTCTTTTGAGGTAAATGAGAAGAAAGAACACCATAGTGCAACATGTTAAAAGTTTGATTTAGAAATTTGAAGAATAAGACGCTGTCCGGGAATTTTCGTGAAACACTAAAAAATCGCTTAATACAAATATAGAATCTTAACAAAAATGAATGAATTTTCGTCAGGCTGTAAAAGAAGTAATAAGGAAAAAGAAAATTTAAATAAAAAGAAAGCAAGATGATTTTTAGTCGAACGGCAAAAAAAAATACAGACTCCGGTCTCACAAAATTACATTTTACGACTATTCGAGAAAAATTTTAAGTGCTCAGTTGGGTTTGCAGCAAGCGTAATTTATTCATCCATTGAGATCAATCAAAAGAAATATTTTTCATCATTGAAGTATTGATCGGTTACGAAAACCCATTGTTAAAATTATCTTCACGGACAATGAAACCGCATTTGCGTATTTAGACAATAAAACACTTTTTCTCATTATTTATTATTAAATAAATAATTATTAAATTATTAAAGAAAAACTAGGAAAAACGGATATCTCGAAAGTTACACCCTCTACTTTTCGCATTAAGAATTTAATGTTTTGCATTCTCAACATCTAAACAAGATTAAACTTATGTTCACTTTAAGCTTTTTATCGTCATTTATTCGAGCTGAAAATGATCCTAATTTATAGAAATCATTTTTGCTTAACAATCGCTTTTAATGAAAGGCTAACAAGCTTTTGTAAGTTTTTATTTAATTATTTTTCTGTAAGCTAATAATAAAAGATCAAAGTAAAACATCTCGTTGAGCTAACACAAATCCAATAAAAAATAAATTTGGTATCAATCAGCATCATTCGGCATTTTGTTGTAACCAAACAATGTTTGGAAATGAAGAGTGAAAGTCTAGACGCTGCTTAAGATTACTTAAGTAAAGATTTCATAGGTTTAAGCAACATTAAATACAAGAAACTAATCATGCTGGCACAGATAATACTATTTCAACACAACATTCAATATTAGACTAACTGTGAAAAAACAAAATATGCTTACATTGTGAAATGTTAATTTGTGTATTGGTGTATGAGCAATGTAAATATTTTACTCTTCTTTGTATATTGGAGGAAGACAGTTTTTCTTTATTCTTTCACAATTAAAATGAGAAAGAGAATTATTCACCTGGAATAAATTATACCTGGAATTTGTGTAGCTCGAATTCGAAAAACACTGCAATAGTGGGCAATTGTATAAATTTTAAATTAGAATTAGTCAGCAAACAGCTAATTACAATATTTGAGAAATTAGCTTATGTAAATCAACCAGTACATAAAATTTTTAAATGTAGGTATGAATAAATGCAAAAGTGTGAAAAGTTAAAGCAAAAAGTATTTATAGTTTGTGTTAGTTTGATCCAGTTGTTTTATAATATCTTTTTCCACTAAATAAAAAACCTAAAAAACTTACTTTAATCATTGTGAGAGAGACATGTAAAAATGAAATTTTCATATGGTTTCTTAATTTTTTTAAATGTAATTCTTTTCAAAATTTAAAAAATCAATTACAGTGAAGAAGAATTTTCAATTAACGTTGAGCTTTACTCAAATTATCAATTTAATTCTCAATTTTTCAATTAAAATATGATTAAAGCGTATATTTGACTAAAGATTTTAATGCATGAGAAATTTTCATGTTTTTCTTTACTGATGCTAGTATAATCGATTAAATTTGATTTTTTGAAGTTTATCCATTTATTTACCTTTCAAGTTATGTTAAATCTGAATGACGGAGTTAAGTAGTCAACGATGGAACATTAAATCAATAGAATTAAGACGAAAGTTGATTGAAAAACCACTGTTACAAATTTTAAAATGTATTAATTGTGTTTCAAAATATTTCTATGCAAACGTCAATATCAAAAAGAATAAAAATCAGATTTTAAAAATTATTTTTTTGAAAAATATAAAAAATTAAAGTTTTTTGGCAATGTCGGTCATGCTTTAGTAAAATTGGTCGCGCACTTGTTTGTTTTAAAATCTAAAAACAAGATTTTATTTAATTTGCTTTCAAATAAGAAAATCCGATTAAAAAGCTATTTTTGTTGTTATTTACTTATTTATTCTCTTTGAAAAAAGAAGCTATGAGCTAAAATAATGTGATTCTCATTTGTTTTGTCTTATCTTTTTTTGTTTACTATTATTAAAAGTAAAATAAGTTTAATAAAGTGTCCCTCTAAAAATTAGTTTAATAATTTTATATTAGATAAAACGCAAAGTATTGTTTTAAAAATTTGTATTTAAAAATTATATTCAGTTTTATATAAAAAAATGTTGCATGAAATGGTAGCTCTTGTTTCTTAAATTCATATAAATTTTATCATCAAACTTTGACATTTGTCCAATGATTAAGTTTCTTTTAATTAAATTACGATAGTTTGTAATCTGCAGTTTTTTCTGTAATGAAAACATATTGCACAGAATATTTTAAATCACCTGTCAACGTTCGCTTTTCAGTTACGACTACGAATTTTTGAGAGATTTCTATCCAAAATATAAATTTAATTTAGAAATAGTTTATTAAACTTATTTTACTTGTAATGACAGTAGGCGAAACAAGAGTAGGCAGAACAAGAGCACATCAATAAGGTACGAAACAGCGTTGATTTGGTTTGAAGTATAATCGATAAGTTTTATTCGAAACAAAATCGCGAACTTAAAAGATCAGAAAAAATTTTGAAAAACGAATGAGTTCGAAAATTAGCATTTTAAAAAAAAATTTGCGGAATGAATAAATAGAAGAGAAGTTTAGCGCTTCGCTCTCGCTCTCTCTCTCTCTCTCTCCCTCTCTCTCTCTCTCTCTCTCTCCAAATCTCTCTCCTTTCTCTCGTATTCGATTGAGCGAAAACGCACTGAAAATTTTGGTAGAATTTCAATGAATAAAGTGAATGGAAATGAATAATATGTGCGGCAACGCGTTCGTCGCTCGATTCTCGCCCAATTTTCAAAGCTTTTTGATTTCGTTTTAACTTTTTAAAAAGATGCAAATGAATGAATGAATGGAATGAAATGAAATGATTTCGAGCGTTGAAATATTCTCTTCGAACATATGGCCTGATGCTGATAACGTCGACAATTAAATGTTTTATTAATGTCGAAATAATGAATTTTTCAAACTTTATTAACCAATGAGAGTGGTTGAAAGAGTTTGCATAATTAAACTTTTCGATGAAATCAAAAGTGAATGGAAAAACGATCGATTGATAGAGAAAAGAGAAACAAAATTTCACTCGTCAATGATCGCTATGAAAAGCATTTGACAATACCGAAAATTACATTTCTTGTGTTGCTCGTACTCATTAATTTCACTTATTATCTACAATCTGCATATTGACTTTTTTGAAGAGATCTTTGTTCTCTAGCAAGAGAACGAGAGTGTATATAAATAACGAAGGTAACGATAATTGCACGAAAAGCGCATTGACAATAGCCAATTATTTTTTAATACATCTTTTCATCGCTCTTTTAGCCGCAATTTTATTGATTTTTTTTTAAAGGAAACATTTTTTTAAGTGAAAAAAGCAAAATGAGAAAGTATTTGATTATTTAGTTCAAACAAGTTGGTATTGATTTTTCTTTTGTGAGCGAAATAGAAATTTGTTTCTCTTCACTCGTTCTCTATCTCTCTTTCTCTCTCTCGTTCTCGTTTTAAACCCAAATTCGTTTTTCAACTGTTGCAATAATCGTCGAAACAAATAAAATTGCTTTTTTAAAAAAATTTTTTCGTCAAACACACAAAATGATTTATTACACGGCATTTGTCTCTAGAAATGAAGAAGAAGAATTTTTCTGTTGCAAATGCATCGAGTGCAACCGAAAAATTTATGGCGAATTTATTATCTTGAAATATATTCGAACATTTTTATTATTTAGAAACGCAATAAATAAATCGCTATAATCTCAATAATTTATATCTTGTCGGTAAAAAGAACATGGAATTCATTCAAATTTCTCTTCAAAAATATGATAAATATCAAACATAAACATAGCGTTAACAGCAACATATTTAATAAAAGAATTATAGATTGAAACGAATTATATTTTTAAGCATCAAAATAGTGTATAAATAGTAAGTTGATCTTTTAAGCCGATTTTGAACAAATTAACAAAGCTTTTTTACCAGTTTTATACGAAGAAACAAAAGGCTTTTCAAAGCAAGATTTTCACATCTATACGATTGTTTGTGAACAGATACGAGTAAATGATTGTAAGAAAACATTTCGAGCAAATGATCACTTTATGGATCATTTACAAGAAAACCACTCGAAAAGTGTGCTACATATGAATTTTGCGCAGAATTTATAACTTTTGAAAGGCATATTTGTATATAAGAAAAAAGATTTTGGCAATATGAAAAATTTTTTGATCGTTTTCAATTGAAAGCGACATATAAAAAGTATGTGGGTATCATAGTTATAAATTATCTGTGAATATTGTGACAAGTCGGGCCTAAATGTCACAATAGTTCAGGTTCGGATGAATGCGCAACGGATTTTATGGTAAAATTCGAGGCTTTATTATTTACAAAAATACACAAATACAAAATATGAGTGAAGCAACGAGAATACTCGTGCGGGTGTCGGTGAGAGACGGTAATGCGTGGCACGCGGTTGTGCCAAGCTCGTTGAGAGCGAGGTTGCGAGTACGCGAACGTTCGACAAAAGGCATTGAGCGCAGTTTTTTTTTATGCACAAATATTGCTGTCGCATTGGCGATAGCCGAAATGGCTATCTTTTGCTGCATTTGCAAAGCGCGAAGTACAACGATTTACGCGTGTTCTTTCATAGATTGTTAATAATCATGGTTTCGATCTCAAATACAAGGTTTACAGTAAAATCCAACGAAATCGTCAGTTATGATTTTAAATGAACAAACTATTTTCAAATCGATTTCTTTATCTTCACAGTAGTTACGAAACTGTATTTCCTTTCCGCAACCGCAGTTCTTTATTCAATCTTCATCCACAAGCAACATTTGACCTTAAAAATAAATTCTTATTGGGAATATCCTCTTATTTAGCAAATATGCATAGTTCGTGTAAAGACATTCCCAAATTAAGCGCTAAACAGTAAAGAACAACTATTGATCGAGTTCGTATGCATAATTACGAGAACATATTGAGTTTCTAGCCTCAAAGAATATTAAACGTTTCACGCTAAAAAAAATAAATTTAAATCCTAGAATAATTTTTAATTAAAAATGCCCCCACTCATTCAACTCACTCACTCTTTTAGTTCATGAAATGTTCACATCAAAATTAATCTCGACTTGTACGTGCTTATTGTTAATTTGAAGTTTTTGATCCTCGAAAAGTTAATTCTTTGCGCAGAGAAAAGTTTGTCAAGTGATAAAAATAAACAAAAAATGTTAGAGAGAAAGCAATCTTTCCATCTTCAAAATAAAACTATTCTTAGACAACAAATAGCAATTTTTTCCTCGGGAAAATTTCCGCTATTATCCATCCGTGCGAAAAGAAAACAAATTGTAAAATAAATTTCATTCAACAAGTAACATCGAAAATCTGAATTTTTTTTTCTATTTCTTAACGCTTTGTGCGAATTTTGCGGAAATAAAGTTGCAATCAAAAGTAACTATTCACTAAAGGCTATGAATTAAACTTGTTGAAGCATAGATTTTGCGTTTGACGTTGCATTTCCATACACGAATCAAATATTTATATTTGTTTCATAAATGCAAAGCATAAAAATCAAAGCATAAATATAGAGAAATTGTGCGCATTCATACGCCATTGTATTGGGCTGATTCTTTGTATAACGATTTTCAAAAGTAATTCTCATTTAAACGAGAATATTGTTCGAACAAATCACAAACGTTGAATTGTTCTTTCTTGTTGTTAACATTCTAATTTACTATCGTTTCCATGCATCTTTTACAGACACACATTGATCGATGGCATTCGAGTTACGTATGGCTTAAGCGAACGAAAAAAAAATCATCGATAAAACGCTGAATACCAATTCTTCTTCTACACTAGAGAAATGTTTGTGTAAGATGTTGGGAATACATTTTTAAAATTTTTCCACATGAATTTTTTTTTCTTCCCTTGCTCAATAAATTTTAAAATTTTTTATTTGATCAAAGCAAGCTTAGAGCATTAAATTTATATGCAAACTTTTTATACTAAAACTGTTGACAAAATGCGCGACACGAACAATGTGTTCGTAATCGATAGAAAACATTCGATCGAGTTTTCTAAGTTCTAAACTTACTTACACTTTTGTTAGCAACACGGAATAAAAAACTTTTTTTGCTATCATAATCATTTATGTGAAATATTGCAAATGAAAAGAAATGAATAAAAATATGAGTAACATATAAATCAATTATCTGATCAATTTCAATGTTCAAATGCTGCACATTGCATGAGCTTAAAATTTTAATCGTAATCAAATTTTGTTAATCATTGAATTATTATCAAATTATGATTATTAAAATTTTAATTTGTAGCAGACTAAATCAAATTTAGTGAAAAAGTTAAGAAAAATAAAAAAAAAAAGATTTTCACTTAATAAGCTTTGTCAAAAGCAATTTTCAAGAATTTTTCAAAAGTTGAAAATAATGTTTAAAACGCTTTTATTGCGATTTTTATTGTCTAGTCAAATTAAATTACCTTAAACAAAATAAATATTTGCAAAACAGGTTGAGTTGAATAAATTTTTTTTTTAGTTTTGACTTGAAGTTTTTATAGTCAGCTTCTATTTTTTCTTTCCCAACAAATAAATTATTAATAGATTGAAGACTTATGCAAAAATAAATAAATTTTTATCTGTAATTTAAATTTGAGTACTCATTTGCTTAAATCGATTGAAGTAATAAGAACAACGATAAAATATAAAATTTATCGTCTATCTTTTCGTTAATACAAAAATCGATGAATTTATAGCACAAGTACTTAGATAAAATTTTTAAAGTTTAAAATTTCCAAAGCATCGTTATAATTTTTTTCCTAACACTACTCACTCTTTAAACTGTAACAAATTTAATAAAAGTAAGTAAATCAACTGAGTAAATTTAAGCATGAGATGAAATTTTTCTGAAAAAAGTGTATACAAACAACATTTAAGATAAGATTACTTTTCAACGTCAAACGCAACTTCTTCGATGATTTATTTGGCCTAGAAAAGTAAAGCGGCACTCTAGCAAAAGTTCAGTGTACAAATCCCTCGAGGATCGGAAACTGGATGACTATACAAGCTGAACACACTCATATTAGTATATACCTTTGCACATTTGTTTTCATTTCAAATGTTTTCGAAGTTTTTAGACGCAAATATTAAGAGAATTTCGAAAATGAAAATGTATAAATTTAAATATTTTCATTTAAAATATGAGAAAAACGCTAAGTTGGCTTGTGTAATATATGAAGTAATAAGATTTTGTGCTCTCAAGACAAATATTTTTCCAAAATAAAATTTTTGAGAAATATCTTGAGAAATCCTTAAAGTTTATTAGTTCCGTAATTTAAGGCAAAAATAAACTTTGTAAAATTCTATTTTTTTCTGTTTATAAATGAATTTTCAAAAAAGACTAAATGAAAGCTTATCAAGAGCTTCAATTTAGTTTGTCGCTTGTAAATCGAACTATTTTTCAAATGTTCAAACAAATATAACTACAAAAAAAACTCATTCAATAAGAAAACTCAAATAACCTTAAAATAGGATAATTTTCAAATTTAAAAATTTAAAAAGAAAACTCGATCATCGAAAAATTTATATTTTTAGCTTTTATGAGATTTTGACAATGCAATAACGATAAGAAATCGATATGATGAGAAGCAGTAGAAGTGATAAGATACTTCGACGCTTTTCACAAGAGCGATTGACGAATAAAATTTATGGTATCTGCTTGCAAAAAGATTTTTTTATTTACTATTCGTAATGAGAAACCAAAATAAGCTCTGTTGCCCCAAAAAGCGAAGCATTTATTTGCTTGTAGCTCATATTGAGCTTTTATCTTTTATTGAGAGTAGCGATTACTGTGAATCTTGCTAAATCTCTTGAAATAAATTTTTTTAGATGCATTGAAAAGAAATAATCGATTTTAAATTTAGTTGCTCGAATACATTTTATAGCGAAGAGGATGAATAAAATGCCTAGCACGCATTTCGAACTGATTAAGACTATAAAAAAGCAAGACATTTGCACATCTTAATTTTTTGCTTAATTCAATTAGAATCAAGATGCAAACTTCAAAGCAACAAGAAGTAACTTCAATTAAATTTTCTGTTTTTGAGCTGAAATTTCGATAATTTTGTGGCTTTTTAAATACTATAGAACAGAATTTCAAATCCAAGCAGAAAGTTTTTAAATCAATACATCAATCAATCAATAATTGTCTGCGTTTTACCATGCGATTGAAATTGAAAACTTTTTCTTATTTCCAAGTTTTAAAATTAATTATTTCTTTAATTTTTTTTTAAACAAATCGAATCAAATTATCACTTTATTGAATGAAAACTTTCTTGTTCTTCTTCTTTTCAGTCTCTTATCGCTCGCTTTCAGCGATTGAAAAATGAAGATTAAATGTGAATTAAAAAGATAAGAAAATGAAACTCAATTAAAATTTGTATTTTAAATGAGAAAATAGAGCAAATGAAATTGAAAATTTTCAAGTTATTTTCATATTATATGAATTTAATTGTAAAGCAAGCAAACAATAGAATAACTTTATATAGATAGTGAAAATTTTAATTTGCTTCTCATCTATTTCTCGTGAATTATTCTCGTTCATCGCTTTCGCTCTTTCTCGTCGCCTGTTTACACACATTACTTTTCAATTCGCAAAAAAGGCACAAACTAACACAAAGCGTTCACAATGGTTTTATTCATTGCAGGTGCTTACGTAAATAACGTCTAAAGAAGAAAAGGTGGCGCATATAAACAAAAGTGTTTTTGCTACTCTTCTTTTTCATCTAGTCGGATATTCTCGGAATAAGAGAAACAAAACGCTCTTAAGGTAAATTAAGTTTCAATAATAAACATCGAAAAAAGAGAATTTTTCGAGCAAAACAAAAACGTTTGATAAAAAAGTTTTTTAAGCACTCAAAACATAACAAAGCGTTTCTAGCGAAGAACTAATGCTACTTTTCAAACTTTATTTCATTTTTATGAAATACAGTAATAAACTTCTATCTCTATCTCTCTTTCTCTCTTTGTTACAACCAAGCAATTTTAAAACTTTTTCTAAATCGTTCAAATTAAATTATATATGACTTCAAAGTTAAAAACTTTTGAAAACGAATTGAAGTATGACACAAAACTTCGGTTGCTTTTGACTACCTGCCTTTGCATCAATTCGAATCAAATGCACCGCACGACGAGTACCAACTAACGTAAGTATAAAGACATCGATATTTATATGCACAGTAAACATTTATTTTACATATTTAGAAAGATAAATATTCGCTGAACTTGAATAATACTCGATCGTGATTAGAATCACAATTCATTCGCTTTCGAGCGGTACACACGAAATTTTTTCAAATTAAATTCAAGTTTCAACTCAATGGTATTTAAATCATCGCGCTTAATTCGATTTAATCTTTTAATGCGGATGAGAAATTACTGCCTTAATTAAAACGATCATTAATTACTTTACGGTGAATGTATTTGTTCGCTCGCGAAATAGAAGCTACTTCACGTTTCATTTTCAAGAATTTTAAGAATTAATTGCAACTTATTTTAATAAGTTTTAAAAAATGAAAAGAAAGCATATATAACCTGTCCAAACTGGACTTGCACAAATTTTTAATCATTTATATTTTTTGTTTACGGTGCAATCAAGGAACCATGAATATATCATTTAAATGAACAATTAATAACTAATTAATTTAAATATTTTAAAACAAAACTATTGGTTTCTTCGTGTAAA
>NCKU01002100.1:0-20787 GCA_003675995.1 Dinothrombium tinctorium
GTTGTGTATTTATATTTTTTAATTTCTTGAAAAAGACTCATCTTTGAGAAGAGATAGTTCTCACGATTCAACGCTTAAATCGAAAGTGCGAATCCGTATCGAGTTTCGCTCGCTTAAATTTGTTCATCATTATGCAACTGAAAGTGATCACGTTTTGTTCTTCTCGTCAAATTTTGCTATCACTTGAAAAAACAATTTAAAAGAGAATGTTAGAGCTAATTTTAATTTTGACTCTCACGTATTTAATACCTCGTGGTTTTCTACTGTTCACGCTTAGTGCGAGTGATTTACACTCATTTGAGGTGAAGATGTAATAATTTATTCCTGAATCGATATTTTTTAATTTCTTGAAAAAAAAACTCATTTCTGAGAAGAGAGTTCTCACGTTTCAACGATGAAATCGAAATTGTGAATCTGTATCGAGTTTCGCTTGCTTAAATTTGTTAAATATTATGCGACTGAAAGTGATCACGTTCTCTTGTTTTATCTTTTTAATTCACACTCAGCGATTTAAAAATGAGAGTAAGCATCAATTTTGTCTGTTAGTCTTACGTATTTAATACCTCATACACTTTAATTATACACGCAGAGAGCAAATGATTTTAAATTAATTGAATATTTTACATTTCACAACCTAACAAGCTAAAAAATACATGAATTTGTTGCTTTATCTTTCAATATTGTAAAAAGATCTAGAATAATTTTGTCGAAGTAGAGATACAGGTGCTCCCTCAGAATTGTTTCAAAATACCTTCTCGAGATACAGGCCAAAGTTCTAAAATTTTAAAAATGAATTTTTTACTTAATCTGCTCTTAATTCTATTTTAAATGTTAAAATGTGCATTTAAAATGTGTTTTGACCCGTAGAATCATTTCTGAAGGTTTCAAGGGTCAAAAATTGATTGGTTCTAAGATACAAGCCAAAGTTCTAAAAATTACAAAATTTTTAATTTTTTGCCCATTTTCGGATGTATATGGTCTCAACTTGTTTGTTTTATATGGAAGTACTAATCTACTGCTATCTTATGACATATGTCTTATAATTTTCAATCAATAATCAATTTTTAATATTTTTATCAAAGCTCTGAAAATTTTTCTTTTAAGATTTTTTGTTATTAAGAATTATAAAGCGAAAAATAAGAATATCTAGCACATAATGAGTTGTAACATTTAAACAAACCGGATGAGTATCGGCTGACAGTGAGATTTAAAACATGTTCAAATTGAACTTGCACAAAGTATTATTGCGGTCTCGCTCGTGCAGTGGAGATCATTTTAATATGAGCTTGGTCGCAAACTTAGCCTCCACTTTCGCTCATATCATTTTTTCTCTCATTCTCATTCACTTCTATCATTATTTATGTTTTCGTTAAAAAGTATTTTTCGACACAAAAATTATCATTTGTTGTAATTTATTTTTGTATATATTAGCATGCACATTATAATTGTACATTTGAAACAATTCTGAGAGGGAACCAGTTTTCTCCACTTCGACCAATAATTTTGTTGAAATACAGTGAAATTGGATTACAGTGAAAGTGTACGTAAGCAAAAAATTGTTAACGTAGTTATTTTAAATTTGCATTGAATGCTACTTAAAATCAACCGTATTTTTGTTCACGTTTATCAAGCATATCAAACATGTGAACAGCTGATGGAAATCAAAATTTTCTGATCACATACATCCTTTTTTAATTTGAAATGCAATCGTTGATAAAATCGTTAACTTAATTAAAGTAGAATTTTTAACAATTGTTTAGCGATTTTTCAAGCAGGATTCATACTTAAAATTGTTTTTTTTTTTATGTTTCTTTCAGTTCATAAAAATTGAAAAATAATTTAATTTTATTAAATATAAAAATTTTTACAATCTGAAATTGCTATTATTTTACTTCATTTTTTCAAAATGCTTAACAATGCAAAGCAACAAAATATCAAATTTAGATCCAATCCTGAGCGAAAATACTCATTTTCGAATGCCGAATATTGTTTAATCACATTCAAAAACTTTTTCGCTATTTTTTCAAACAAATTTTTAAACAACGATTTCAAGTGTTTGCTTATGAAATTGAATGTTTCCTTGAAAGACTACAAAAAATTTTCAATTATCATTTGATGGACAAACAATTTCATTTGAAGTTGAAAGTTTTCATTTTTAAATCAAAACAAAAATTTATTCAGATCGAAATTATTTTATTTTAAAAACTTACAACTTTTTAGCGATGGTTTTTCAATTAAATGAGTAAAACTTTTTCTATCAATAATGAAAGATTGTTAAAAAAAAAAATTAAAATCATTGAGTGAAAGAATTCATTTTGAAGTGATCACCGCTGCGCGATACATTTTATTATAAGACATTTCGCAAGTTCAGTTTGGATAAGTTTTCTTGTAGAAACTAGTCGAACGTTTCAGTATTGTATCTATGCAAAAATAAGATTAAGATTAAATATGGTTAATCTGCTTTCGCATTTTATGAATTTAATATGGAAGGAGAAAGTGGATGAATAAAATTGTTTTCACCTTTTTGGATATTTTTACAAATTTCTTACATCAAATCAAATTTTTTACATCTTTTCGATTAATAAGTGATTGTGATCTTCATAAGGTAAGAATTTAATGTGAAAATTGTGAGGACAGTGTTCTATTGCTCGTAAAAATAGAAAAACATTACGTGACTAAGGAGATTCATATGATTAGTTTTTAAATCTCGTTCAAGTCGGTTTATAATAATCCTCACGTGCATTACATTTTCAAGCAAATTCATTTGACATTAAGCATACCACATTCTAAGCACATGGTGACTGGCTGAAATTCAAATTCATTCTGAATTAAAACAAATTCAAAAATTAAATTAATGCATTTTTATGCGGCGAAAGAAAACTTTCGAAATTAAAATGGTGTTTGAGTTCTTTGCTTTTTTGAGATTGTATATCGAGTCTCATTGAATTTTTTTCTTTATTATTTTGAAAATTTTGAATCAAATCGTTAATTGATGAATGCAAGTCATTTAAAAAATTTAGAAAATGATTGAAATGATTGTTTCTCGAATTAATGTTTTGATGCATTTATTTAAAATTGAATTTTGGGTAGCGTTTTGCTTAAAGCTTTTTCATCATAAAACTTAACGAAAAGGTAATTCATAAGTTGATAAACAAACATTTTTTCAGTTCTCGTAAAGAATTCAAAAAGTTTTTCACTGGATCTCTCAGAAAGTCTCCTTGAAGCTAAAAATTTGAGAGATTACACATAAAATATTAATAATGATAAATTTAATTAACCTTACTTACTCTCATTAAAATATACTCTAAAACTCGTTACAATCAAGATGGATTTTTTGGTGCCATTAAGACTTTTATTCAACCTTATATAAGCCTCATTTTGAATCTAATTTCATCTAAATACAGGCGAACGAAAAATGACCATTCTCCTTTTAAAGATTAGCTAATCTTTTCATGAGGTGTCAGCAAAAATTGATAATTATCACTCTAAATTTCGCATTATTCGATATAAATTTAAATAATTTCGACAATTTTTACAGAGAAAACACGTCGCTTTCTTAACTTTGAATACAATTGTAGTGAAGATAGCTTTCGATGATCGAAACATTTTAAATTAAATCGGCTGCACACTTCCTCATTGATTATACATAAATATTAAATTAAAAAACATTGAGCATAACGCAGACGATTGATGCAAGCGATTGATTTCTAATTGGTTGATACTTTGAATCCAATCTTTTGCACACAACAATGGACCTACTGCGATCAACTGCGTTCGCGAATTCGAAATTCGCTTTAGAATCGATCGTTTGCAAATCGAATCGCATCAAAAATGAATGATGCACAATTCATTAACATTGAATTAATTTATTTATTGAATTCAAACAAACGCAATTCGAATTCGCATTTAGGACCAGGCGGTGATCAGTACTCATCGATTGCGTTTAACAATGAACAGTTTGTTACAAAGAAATTAACTTCACTTTTAAAGGAGAATTTAATGATCGAAAGCATCGAATTGAAACATGTACAAATTGGCTCCAAGTCTCAATGGTTTTACTTTCACGACGAACGTGTGCACCGATTTCAAGGCAAGTTCTTCGTGCTTTACAATGTTACCAAAGAACGCATTCGAGCTTTGATGAATAATTTCGTCCAAAGTGAAGCACTCAAAAAGATTTGGTTAACGCTAGCGGCTGAAACTCGAGATTTACTCTTCGCGACCAAATTGGTTTCGCATCAAAAGATCAAAGCGAACTCATTCGCTTTCGGAACACTCGTGGATCTTAGTTACTTTGTTTGTCATTACAACAGCGATAATGCCACGGTTGGCAGCAATTTGAAAGTAGTCAAAGAGGAGATCACATGTTTCTTTCAACACGACAAGAGCAAGCTTTTAATCATATTTCGAACGACTAACGGCGGTGCAAAGATGAATGGCAAGAGAGAATCATTTGAGACGCATCGTTATCAAATTCTCGTTAAGTACAGCTCGTTAAACAATATTTTACTCGCACCAAGTTTCAAGAACAAAACATTGACGGTTTACTTGATGCTCAGCCATCCTCCGCTTCTTTACGAGTTAGAACAGGACGTAGCGCACGAGGAGAATGGGAGAAGAAACGATGCAGATGGTACGCGTAAGATTCACGTCAACGATATAACCGCTTCAGATAATTGGGTGCGTGTCACTCACTTTCACGGCATCAAAGCGGCCGATTTCGGAAAATTTAACGTCATTCGATTGGAGTTTCCGCAAATAAGAAACGACGATTACTTGAAAACGAATCTCGACAAAAGTGTTTGTTGTCCGTGGTCTGTAATCTCTTGTATTCAGCGATTCAAAAACATTCCTCTTCATTTTGCGTCCATCACATACACTCAGAACGATCGATACTTGAAGCCGTTCAAAATTCCGGCTAATCTTCCATTCAATGTGATCTATGCGCTAAGTTCAGTTCTATCGTTGAATTCGCAAGTGGTGGACGAGCTGAGATTTAAGAGGCAAGAGAATGAATTCGAAGCAATCGTTTTGGATTTTTCAAATAGGAATGCGAAAGTTTTGGAAGAAGCGTTTTTCGAAATTTTCTACTCGATTGAACGTGGCTTATTCATTCGTATAGTTCCTGCTTTGCAGCAAGTGTTCGAAAGACTTTCAAGTGACACTCGTTACTTTGAGAAGTCGGATGCGACCAAAAAATCTGCGCAACGAATTCGAAGAGCGATTTTAACGCCGACGCGTTTGATCATAAATCCTCCTCAACCGTTTCTCGAGAGTCGTTTCATTCGAAATTCAGATCCCGATTTCGCTCTCCGACTTTTGATCAGAGACGATGATCAGCAATCGCTCGCTTTCACCGTTTGTAATTTTGGATCTGTGAAGAGACAGCGTAACTTCCTCGATAAGACCGTCATTGAGCCAATCGCAAGAGGCATAACCATCGGCAATCGAAAATATGAATTTCTTGGCAGTTCAACCAGTCAGTTGCGCGATATTGGAATGTTCCTCTATGCAGAAGACAATTTATCTCGGGATGCAGTCGCAATAAGAAACTCGATCGGGCAAATATCGGAAATACGAAATGTGGCCAAATACGTCGCTCGAGTTGGATTGGCGTTTTCACAGGCTTTAGCTCACATAGATGTACCTCAAAATAAGAATATTGTTAAACTTTTACCAGATATAAAAGGCGGTAAGCATCCTCATTCGGGCAAACCGTACACATTTTCCGATGGCGTAGGAATGATATCGCCTGATCTGGCGAAAAAGGTTTGCGTAGCTTTGGGTCGCTATAATATTCCGTCCGCATTTCAAATTAGATACGCTGGTTGCAAAGGGATGCTGACTTTGAATCCGAATTTGAAAGGAGAACAAATGATTATTCGTGAGAGTATGCAAAAATTCAAATCTTCGAGTACATCTTTGGAGATAATCAAAGTCAGCGAGCCACGAGCAGTTTATCTCAACCGCCCTCTGATCACACTTCTCGATCAACTACAAGTGCCGGCGAAAGTGTTCCTTCAAATGCAGATGAAGATTCTTCGCACTTTAACTCACTCATTTCTTTCCGAACGCGAAGCCGCAAAGCTTATCAAATCTCATTCTCCTCTTCAATTGCGAGTTTCTTTCGATCATTTGATTTCTTCTGGAATTAATTTACTTAATGAACCATTCTTTCGAAGCGTTTTAGACACTTTAATGGCTCGTTGTGTTTACGATTTGAAAATGAAAGCGAGAATAAAAGTACCTCCAGATTCCGGCCGCATAATGTTTGGCGTTTTAGATGATACTCGGCTGCTGCAATATGGTGAGGTCTTCGTTCAATATTCCGATGAAGAGGACACAAGCGATCGTAAAATTTTAACTGGCGAAGTACTTGTCACCAAATATCCGTGTATGCATCCGGGCGATGTGCGAAAGTTAAAAGCTGTTGACATTCCGAATTTGCATCATATTTGCGACTGCATTGTGTTTCCTTCGCACGGAGCAAGACCGCATCCGGATGAGATGGCCGGCAGCGATTTAGATGGCGATGAATACTCAGTCATTTGGTATAAACCATTGTTATTTCCTGGTCCTAATCATGCTCCGATGGATTATCCTGACACAACTCCTGAACAGCTGAATAGAGAAGTGAGAACAGAAGACATTCTTGATTTTTATGCCACATTTATTCAATACAATTCGGTTGGAATAATTGCATCGGCGCATTTAGCATTCGCCGATCGTTTAGAGAAAGGAGTTTTCGACAAACTTTGTTATAAACTTGCGGAAAAGTACGCAGTTTCTTTAGATTTTGCGAAAACAGGCAAAAACGAACAACTCAGTTTTAAAGATAGACCAACTTTTTATCCTGACTTTATGGACAAATTTTCTGAGAAGCCGACTTATTTGTCGCGAAGAGCTTTAGGCCAATTATATCGACAAGTTTGCTTTTTTGAACTTTGCCTCAACGAACAAATCGCTTTAGATATAGCCTCTGATCCGAATCCGCTGCTGGTTCATCCGAATTGGAAACAATTTCGAGAAAATGCGATCATTGCGTACAAAGATTACGTTTACGCTATTCAAAGCTATCAAAAACAGTTTAATGTAGACTCAGAAGCTGCTTTATTGAGTGGAACGTCCATTAAGTTGAGCAAATATGCAAGCAGCAAGAACGAAGCGAAAGACGCTCACGAAATGATCGACCGTTTAGTGAAGAATTTATTTAAAATGATGAGAGAAGTATTCGAAAGAGAATTTCAAACTTTGTACAACAATGAAGAAGCAAAAGAGCTCAGAATGGCGAAAGCAAGCGCCTGGTATGTGATGACTTACGAATTAAACTACAACAACAGCTCGCCATATTTTGGATTGCCGTGGATTGTAGCTGATTTATTAGCATTGCTCGCAAAAGAACAAAGAAGTGCAATTGACAATAGTGGTGAATGCATAAAAGATTCGCTCGAAGCATCGGCACGTTTGATTGATTTCGAGTTGGGAAAGAAGAAAAACAGTGTAAGCGAAGCAAGTGTGGACTCAGTAACCGAACGAATCGAAACTGCGAAAAGAATTCTTATAAATTGGTTAGAAAACCAAAGAGAATTGAGAATCGGCTTGAAAAAGAATCGATCTCAACTCGAGTCTAAATTGTTCGGTGTTCTCAACGAAAGTGTTTTAGAATACATTCACGACTCATCGCAAATTCAATCAGTCGGCGTCATCGTGATCAATGTATTCAAAGAATTGATCGAGTCGATGTTCAAAGCTGACGCCTGCAACAACGATCCGTGCTTGAACGCGTTAGGATTGTGTGCTTTGATAACATTGAACCGCTTCATTCGAACGCGACAATTGTATCACATTTTGCCCACTCAAGTGAATAGCAGAGTTTCGCAACCGAATGAAGTCGCAATGTTAACTTTTCATTTATCGTTGAGCTACAGTGAAAAATTTGCCGAAAAAGTTGTGCAAGACAAGCAAGCGTTCGTTGATCTATTGAAAGAAGCGAGTGGTGTCGACGAGATTACCTGCGAAGCTTATCAACAGAGTAATTCGTATTGGTATCTTTTGCTCACAGCCTCTGGTACAAAATGGTCACTTGAAATTTTAAGAAATATCGTTTCTCAACCATCATTTTATAAGGATGTAGTTCACGGAACATTATCTCAATAATTTAAAATGAATTTCATTTAATCTTTTTACGTTCATTTATTGTTCATTTATTGCATGTTTTTCGTATTTATCATTTTATAAAAATCGCACTATTCAGTTAAAAAAAAAGATAAACAGAGTGGATAGATCACACTTTAAATTATAAATTTTTTAAGTGCTTTTTAATAAAAAAATAACTTTTATAAAAACTTTAAATTGCTTAATTATTTCAAGACACAGAAAAGGCAACATTGATAATGCAGCATCATGCAACAAATGAGCTAATGAGTTCGTACAGCTTCAAAGACGTTGGCTGCTTTAAACTAAAATCATTTTAAATTTTTGCAGTGGCTTAATTATTCAAGTAATTTGTTTGATGTTTTTGATTAACTTTAAACAAAACCAAAACTTAAAATTGAATTTTATTGTCAAAAACAGCTGCGAACTATTTTTCTTATATTTAAAATTTTAAACAAAAAATTAATTATTGAATAAGAGAATTAGGATATTGAAATTTTTTTATTTTCTGCGCGCTGTTTTTTTTTATGATTTTAACTTTTTAAAACTCATAATTTCTAAAAATTTTGCATAATTTCGAAGTTAAATAAGAGCTTGAGTTACTAACGACAAATGTGAAAATTGGGTCGAAGTGGAGATAGCGGGGCCCCTTAAAGATTGTTTTGTGTACCTAACTAAAAATAATTTAATTACAGAATTTATATTTGATCGTTTTAAATGTCGGAGACCTACTCTTATCGAGTTAAAGGCAAAAGATTTAAAATTTTTAAAATTTAACTTTGTGTTCTCAAATGAAGTGAATATTGATTAAATTTAGCTTATTATAAGTTTTTTGACCCACAGAATTTCATTTTAAGACCTTTACGATTTGATAGCATCTAATATGTGTTAAATGAAGCTAGTATCGAAGTTACAGTTTCGAAAAGAATGTTTGTCCAGGATCGATCATTTAATATCTTATCACTCTGAAACGCATCAATTTTGACCAGAGTTCGCGACAAAATTTAAAAGCATTTGAAAGTTAAATCAAGCACAGTTATCAATTTTGCTTAAACAAACAGCTTTCAGTATATTCGAATGAAAGTGAATAGTAAAAATGTGTGTTTAAGTGAGTGAAGAATAGTTTTTCAATTTTTTTTTCATGTGACGATTTCATTACAAGTTAATTAAGTTACTTTTGTGTTAGTTAGAACAAAAAAAGAAGTTAGAAAGAATTCTTAAATAATTTATAAAAATCTCGAAAGCAAAAATAAAGCCTCAACATTATCCTAACTTTGATTCTTTAGACATGTAGTGAGTAATCTAAATTTAACAGATTCATTATTGTTTCAGAAAATGCATCACTGCTATGCATTTGTTTGCTCGCAATTAGAACGCTGATAAGCAAATTGAACACATTTTTTTGGTGCTTTCTTCTTATCACATTTAAAAGCGATTGTAAACAGTTGAATTTCAATGCAAAGTGAAATGTTCATTTTGTTCATAAAGAATTCACAAATTTTATTTTTGCAAAACTCACTTTACAAATGTGAAATTACGTGTGCAAATAAAAAGTTATTTCAAAGTGACTTGTTTTGTAAATAAAAAATAGTTTACGAGTTATCGTTTGTTTGTTAAACGACGGTTCTGAGCAAAGATCAAACCTTTTCATTCGATCTCATTGTTTTTTTCGATTTCATCAATGGTAAGTTAAGAAATAATTTGCATTTTTATTTTAAATTGAGAAACGCACCTTTAACTCGCGTCTCTCCATCAATTATCGATGGGACAAACATTTTTTCCGAAACTGTATATAAAGCAATGCAAGAGTGCAATAAGCATTCCATGATGAAAATGAAATATAAAAATTGATTCAATTTATTTCAATGGGCGAAATGAAATTTTGACCGGATTTATCTCGAGAAAATCAGAGTTGGCAGCTAATATTGTAACTTTATTTAACGCAAATTAGATGCTGTCAAATTGTGTAGGTTTCAAAATGATTTCAATGTATCAATTGAATGCTTGCTCTTGTAAGTAGGCGTAATCGATTCGGATTCAAAATTCGCTAAAATGAATGTTTGAAATGTTGAACAATTTTTTTTTTCAAAATTCACACAATTGACTTCAAACACAAATTTCGGCTGCTTCTATTGATCAAAAAGCGATTTCATTAGAAAACAACTTTGTTGAGTTGAAGGAAAAAAACAATATCAGAGTCTATAGAAGTATTTTGAAGTTTAGTGTCAAGGAATAAATTATCAAAAGTTTTATTGACATTTCATCCTTTTTTAAAAGATAATTCTCACGATTTATTTACTTTGTCAACGAAGTGATAATATTTTTAACATTGTGATTAAGGTAAAAAGTTACTCACATTGTATGTATTGAAATAGTAAAAAAAAGTTTTGCAAAAAAGTGTCAATATCAATAGCTCAATAAAAAAATGCTTTCCTAACCTGTAATTTTTAAGTATTAAGCATTTTAAAACGAAGATTAATTGAAAAGTTTTATCATTCAAACGCATTCAATTTAAGTGTTCATATGATTCAATAACTTGTATCATGTTTACATACTTCGGCATCGCATGCTTTCAATTTTAATTACATTTACACGGTTAATGCTTTTTAATCTTTTTTCCCATAAAAATGAAACTATGAAATGAAACATGCTTTCAACATTTCCTCTATAGATATTATGAAATAAACATTGAAATAATTTTTAATAAGAATCTAAATCACATGCATTCAATTTAAGTGTTCGTATGATTTCAATAACTTGTATCATGTTTACATACTTCGGTATCGAATGCTTTCAATTTTAATTACATTCACGTGGTTAATGTTGTTTAATTTTATTTTCATGAAAATATTTTCCTGTACAGATATTAGGAAATGAACATTAAGATAATTTTTAAGAAGAATCGAAATCTTAACGCTATATATGAAACAATTTAGCAAGAATATTAAATTTCGAACTCTATAAAAATCTTCTTTTTAAAATATTTTATTTATTGAGAATATAAATGCAAAGCAAATGAAAAAAGTGAATTTTTTTGAACAATTGATATCAGACTAGAAGAATCTCAAATCAAATCGAGAATTTCAAATTCCTGTTAACCTGTCGTAGATGAACTTATTCCAAAAGTAGCAATAATAAAATCTGTAACCAAGCTCGATTCCAGTTTCGTCATCGTCAGCAGTAAAATGAAAGTAAAATGGAAGCGAAAAGCTCGAATCTGTTCTGTGATATTTTGGCCACGGTGCAGCGCCCGTTTTAGCGAACTCGCTGATTATTTTTATCCATCGAAAGCTTATTTTGTTTGCACTTTTGTTTTGAGTGGTTCCAAAAGTGAAAGCGAGCTCGTCGCCGTGACAAGGTCCAAATGCTTTGCACGCTAATGGCCCAGAACCTTTAGCCCCGTGATAATCGAACACGTACTGATAGACGTTATTCCATTTAGAAAATGCTTGAGCCAATTTGATTGACGGACAAGTGAACAAAATATCGCTTAAAGCTTGATAGAATTCTTTCTCTGATCTCTGGTTATTTGATTTAGTCCGATTTGTAAAGTACAATTCGAGAATATCGCTCGCAATCGGAATATCGCCTAAATTCATGTAATGTGAGAAATACTCTCGTGCAACTTCAAAAAACGAATTGTTGTTTTTGATGTAGCGCGATGCGGAGAAGAATGCGGCAATTCCATCGTTAGGCACATTGCCAATCAAGAGATTAGTGCCGTTTCTGAAATGACCATTGCTCCATGCTTTCTTCGGCGAAACAGGAAACGAGAACTTATCGAGAAGTGGGAAGAAAGGAAGCATAAACGCGTTTCTTTTCCCATCTAAAACTGATGGCGACAATTGAGCGAAGGTCAATTTGAACGCTTCTACTTTCCGCAAACAATCGATCGTCGCATTCGAGAGCGACTTGATCGAGTGAGTGTTTTCGCCACAGCCTACTAATCTTGAAAGTGTCACTGCCTTTTCAAGCGCAGTTTCCGCATTATCAATCACCCTAAATGCCACTCCGCTCATGATAATTGCGTTTTTGAATAGAGGCTGCGAAAATGGCGAGAGAAGATGCAAACTGACCGAAACAGCGCCGGCACTCTCTCCAAAAATTGTGATCGAGTTGTTATCGCCTCCAAAGCGGTTGATATTCTCATTTATCCACTGCAATGAAAGCAACTGATCATACAAACCCATGTTTCCACCAATATCCTCGTTTCCTCCAAACAGAAAACCAAAAGGTCCCAATCGGTAGTTCACTGTTACAACAACCACATCTCCAATCGCCGAAAGTTTCGACGCATTGTACATTTTGTTCGAGATGCCATCAGCTATGAATCCTCCGCCGGGAAAGAACACCATCACAGATTTAAGACTTACAACTTTTGAATTTAGATGCGCTGGCGACCAAATATTCAAATACAAACAATCTTCACTAAATTGTCCCAGTCCAGGCTGCATGCACATATTTGGCAAGCGCTTTGCTTCAATCACTTTATCGAATCGCTTCTTTAACGGATGCGGCTTTTGAAATCGCTTCGGCCCGGTCGGGGGCTCAGCGTACGGGACGCCGAGAAAAACGTTGAGCTCTTGTTCGTTTTCAACTTTCTCTGTGAATCCTCGCACAGTTCCAAAACTTAATTTCACCTGAGGGTCACAATATGCAAAAGTGATTAAACTCAACAAAACAGCAAAGTAAACTTCGAACATTCTCGTCATTAAAGTTTGTTTGGCAAGAAAACAGAATTAAACTGTTCATTGATTTAAGCATTATTTCGCTTTTATCAGAAACAAAAATACATCGATTTTTGTGTCAATGTATCTTTTCTCGAGATAATTCTCTTTGATTTTTCATTACAGTTTGTCTTCACTTAAGTGATTAGGTTTTTGACATTATGATTAGCGGAGAAAAAAGTTTCTTACTTTGCATATCAATAGTCAGGGAAAAAAAAGTTTTTCATATCATCAACTAGATTAAAAATACTCTTTTCAATTGTAATTCTCATGCAGCCACATTTTAAACGCAAATTGGAACTAATTAGTCGCGAAAAAGTTTACTTAAGTAAACGGCAAAAATAAGTGCTCTAAGCAAATTGCTCATTACGTTTCGCCATTATCAATGCATAGAAAGGCAGTTTTATTGAACATATTTTTTTTATATTTACTGTATTTAAACTGTTCATGCGATTTTAATCTTTTTTTTTTTAATTTTGAATAATTCAATTTCAATTGTTTGTTATTTCAAATACTGTGAAACCTCCCTAATAGCCACCTCCATTGACGCCACAAAAATGAAACTTCGATTGAAATGAATTCAATTAACAATAAGCTCTCCTGGACCTTTCTATAACGGCCGAATTTTTAAGAACCGTAGTTGGCCGTTGTAGAAATGTTTCACTTTAGATTAATATTTGAAATAAAATTTTTACTCAAACCTAAAAATTTGTTTAAAGTTTTTAATACAAACATTTTTTCATTATAAAAATTTTTTTTGATTGTGCGAAATCTAGTAGCAGTTAAACAAAAAATTTTAAAATGAAAATTTTTTTGAAAGTTGAAAATATGTTGGTTGTTGTCATCGTTGATATCACATAAAACAATTTAAAAAGTTTTCACTTACGATGACACTGTTGTTCACGAATTTTAATTTGTGACAGCGTTTCGGCTGCGTAACAGTCAGCCCTCGTCAGGTCAGTTGTTGAGTTAAAACTGAACTGAGAGTGTTTTCACTTTTCGTCGAAAAATGTTAATTAAGAACAGCGAAGAAAGATTTAACAGTTTTATGAGAGTGGTGAAGATGAGTTTGTTTGTAAGAATCGAAAAAGACTGTTTTGAATGAGTATCGGTCCTCACAATTTTTTTTTACTCGAAAAGCATTTATCAAACAATTATTACGATGTGATGTGTAAACACAATTAAAAATTCATCATCAAGTATGAATACAAACAACATAAAACATATTTCTGTGTTGTCATCTTACAGTCAACAAATCTTGAAAAGGTCTCAGCCTTTTGTCGAGCAGTTTTCTTGCTGTCGACAATCAAACTATTGCTGCTTCACTCATAATTGAATATTTGAAAAGTGGCGGTGACAATGATGAATTCAGATGTAAGCTGACACACATTGCTCCTGAACTGTGCTCGAATATGTTTATTTCATTTTTATCACCGAAGTGAGTGATATTTTCATTCCCGAAGAAGTTGTTCGTGGAGACTAAATTTCCATAAATGTCATTCATGAAGAATTCCTCCATACAAAAAGCCAAGTGCTACTAAACGAAAGTTTGCAGTTACAACAACTACGTCTCCATATAATGCGAGCCTTGAAGCATTGAAAATATTTTTGGAGATTGGTAAGCGAAATTGAATTTTAATGTCAATTTGAATAAATCTTTAATTACGTCGATTTTACATCGTCAGACCACACAACTTTCACTCAATTGAACCAATGTAATTAAATTATGTGATTCGATACAATTGATTCATTGATTGATTACTGCTTGCGTGCTGCTTCACTACAGCGTTATTTTCTTTGATCGCGCTAAATAGTTTTTACTTTACTATTAATTCATTTGTTATTTGTTAATGGCATTGATTAAATTTTTTTATTCTTCAGTACCCCATATGTCGATTATTTATCTGTTCTAACGACTTCAGCTTATTTTATTTTTGATTATTTAGCGATTTAAGAGTTTGCGAATTATATTCTTATTTTAAAAAGAATTTCTTGAAGTTAATTATTTATTTTGCTTATTTAAAAAAATGTTTAAAATTAATTTCTCTCATTAGAAGATCTTTTTTACACCAATTTTGCGGTTCGCTTACGGATAAATACGATTTCGGATAAAATGTTTTCCAAGCGATAATAGATAAAGAAATATAATCTTCAATGAAAGCAAAAAATTCTCATGCTGCCATAACCGAGCCGAGTCACAGGCCAAAATAACCTAAATAGAACTAAGGAGGGACTTGATTTATTTTTGAAACTGTGAATGAATATACAGAGTGAACAGAACGTTTCGAATGGATGACTTTATGCGCGAAATAAAGTAGCAATAGCGAATGTTGCGTAACATTGTACATTGTATGACCTTTTATGCCCACCCTATCATCCACCCGCTTGTTCATTCGGTATGAATGATTAGGCGATTCGTATGAAGGAAAATGGCGTGATCTATAGCGTATATCGTGACTTATACCAGCCAGGTTTTTAAAAACGTTTTTGTGCTTTATAGAGAGGTTTCATTGTATTTATCGCACAAAAATTAAACAGATAGCGTCACCAAATAATAATGTTTAATATCAACAAAGGCATTAGTACTGCCTATGTACATACTTGAGCAGATTTCTTTTTTAACAAACATTCATCCTCTAGTTTGCGACACAGGATTTCCTCGCTTAAAACAAAAAAATTCACGACACTTTGTTTTGTTATCAATTTTTAACTTTGTTAAAAAGTACACAAAATGTTTCAAAGTTTCTGAAAATCTAAAATCTTTATTTAATTTATCGTATATATTAACATATGTCAAGTGAATTGAAAGTTGATAAGATACTTTGAGATTATAATTATTTATCTAAAATTTTCCAGTACTTACTTAAAACATCATTCATTTGAATTCTTACATTTTTATAGTGTGAGTAAGAAATCTTTAAAAGTTTTATTGGCAAAAGCAACATAATTTAAAGTCAAGTCTGTTTTTTTTAAAGATTTTAAGAAATAGCAATAAAAGGAAATTATACAGCCAGACAGAATGTTTTACGATTAATTTCACTAAATTTGACTGTTTTATACAGATAAGATAGCAAAATATTCTGTCATTAATTGTACAATAATAATAAACTCTACTGATTCGACTCCTCTTGCAATTCCAACTTCCTTGAGAGAGAAAAAAATGTTCGCATTACACGTAGTAATTTTATTAAGTCTAATAACTTTCAGCAATTGTGTTTATCCCGAAGTTAAATTGAGTTTTGGTACTGTTCGTGGATTTGAAGAAAAACTTGAAGATGAAAAAGAAGTGGATGTGTTTCTTGGCGTTCCGTATGCTGAACCTCCTGTGGGTCCGAAACGATTTCAAAAGCCTTATCCATTGAGAAAGAAGTTCGATAAAGTGATTGAAGCTAGGAAATGGCCGAATTTTTGTATGCAGCCCGGCAAAGGCCAATTCAGCGAAGATTGTCTTTATTTGAATATTTGGTCATCAGTTGATTTATCAAGGAAATTGAAGCCAGTTATGGTTTTCTTTCCTGGAGGAGCTTTCGTTGAAGGCGGAATTTCAAACAAAGTTTACAACGCTTCAAAACTTTCAGCATATGGAGGTGTAGTTGTGGTCACAGTGAATTATCGTTTAGGATCAATTGGCTTTATGTATGGAGGAAATGATGAAATACCTGGCAATATGGGTCTCTATGATCAACTACTCGCATTACAATGGGTGAATAAAAATATCGCTCTTTTCGGTGGCGATAAGCACGCTATCACAATTTTTGGTCAAAGTGCAGGAGCAATTTCAATAAGTTTACATCTGATTTCACCCTTGTCATCGCCACTTTTCAAAAAGGCAATTATCATGAGTGGTGTATCAATGGAGTATTGGATCGTCGACAGCAAGAAAACTGCTCTTCAAAAGACGGAGACCCTTTCGAGATTAGTTGGCTGTAACGTAACAACACATCAGAATTCACTTTCAAAAACCACAATAAAATGCTTGAAGAAATTGGACCCAAAAATATTGATCGAAGCTCAGTTTTCACCATTAATCTTAGAAGGAAAAAGAAATCCAGCAATGATTCCTTTCTTGCCAATTTTTAATGATTCATTGGTACCAATCGCACCAAAGCAAGCGTGGATCAATTCAAAATTCAGAAAGGGTTCTAAACTATTGATTGGCACTGTTCCTAATGATGGAATCATCGCATTTTCCTTAGCCTCGAGATATGTTAAAAATAAAAATTCGTTTATTGAGATTGCGGAAGAATATTTTTCCGACTTTATGACATCAGCGATTCCGCCCTTTACAAACGATGTTCTCAGAATTTATTTCAAAAATTTGACAAAGTCAGACAAAGTGAAATCGGAGATACAATTTTATCACGCATTGAGTGATATTTTGTTCAATTGTCCTACAGTTAAATTTGCCGAAGAATTCGCTAAATCTAACTCAGCTTATCAATATTTGTTTGATTATGAAGGTGCCAAAAGCGCCCAATGCAAAGGTTTTGGTCCATGTCACGGCGATGAAAATAGATTCACGTTTGGAACCACTGACAATGAACACGATGACAAAATTAGTTTACGTTGGATCAAAATTTTGAGCGAATTCGCCAAATCGGGTACTGTGCCTTGGCCAAAATACGAGAGAACCGAAACGAATTTTCTGATTCCATTTTACAAAAATTTTTTCAGCACGAACGAAAACAATGAATTTTCTATTGGCTACAGGTACCTTTTCTGTGATTATTGGAACAAAATTATCTTTAACAACCTTCAATAATTTTTTAGTTTGCTCTTGTTTAATCCGTTCATATTCATTCAAAAATTTTTCAATAATTGTCTTGCAAAATTAATTTTTAAAAGTGGTTTGATTTATATTTTCTTTGGAAATTATTTTCTTTAATTTTTTGTAAAAATAAACAAAGAAAAAAATGAGCAAAATGGTGAAAATGTTAAATTTTGTGAACACCTTTTTTAGAAGTTTTATAAAATTTGAATACTTGAAATTTGAACAGAAACAAAACAACTATGAGCTATATAATACACGCAAGTATATTACACAAGAACGGCAAGTATGAAAATGACTTTAGCAAATAATAAGCTAAAAAAATATTTTATTTTACAACCACTTTAAATTGAATAAACAAAAAAAGAATAATTACTCATTAAATATGGTTAAAAAAATTAAATAAGTTGGTACGGCAAGTTTCTCAATGAATACGTTCATTTTTGAATCCGTGATTAAAAATCCTTTTTCATT
Organism: Dinothrombium tinctorium; assembly: GCA_003675995.1. Classification (NCBI taxonomy): domain Eukaryota; kingdom Metazoa; phylum Arthropoda; class Arachnida; order Trombidiformes; family Trombidiidae; genus Dinothrombium; species Dinothrombium tinctorium. The sequence continues at coordinate 18,124 of NCKU01002100.1, forward strand.
AATCAACTAAAAGATAAACGCTACTCCCACTCTTATTCTTGTAAATCTTAGTACCCTATGAGAATAATAATTATTTTAGTACAAAGTTCGTAAAAGTTCAATATTAATTTACCATAACCTCCGTAGCCACCATAACCACCATAACCACCGTAACCACCATATCCACTTCCATAGCCTCCGTAACCACCATAACCTCCGTATCCTCCATAGCCACCATATCCTCCGTAACCACCATATCCGCCATATCCGCCATAACCTCCATATCCGCCGTATCCGCCATAACCGCCATATCCACCTGATTCACATTTTCATCATAAGTATAAATCTGAAAGTTTAATCTTTTGTACCTTTTTTCCCACCGGCATAAACATAGGCAACGATGAGGCACAAAACAACTAAAACACTTTTCCAGGCATACTAAAATGAATAAACAATTTAATTTAATCTGAACGAGCATAATAGTTTATCAATACCATTTTTATTATGTTAAAAAGTTTTATAAAACTTTCTTTTCAACTTCAAAGCAAGAGTCGAGTGAATTGAATGGATGAAAATTGAAAGCGTTGCTTTTATATACTTTTTCGATTTCGGGCGGAATCACCTATTTCAATGCTGATACATACACCAATTTTGAAATCAGACATTCAGATAGCATTTTAAGGTCAATGTCGCAAGTCGGCACCGAGAAGTAGAAAAGCAAACAGATCGGGGATTTTTTCCATGGCAATTAAACTTATGAAAACCATTATGATTATTATGAAAACCAAATTAATATAAGTGAGCGAGGAAAACTTTTCAATTTTTTGAGTTAATTGCATATTACAAACAAAAGCTTAAATCAAGCGAAGCGTTGTGAATTGCTTAGACAGCGGGCAAGATGTTTGCGTTGCCATAAAGCGCTAAATCTTAACATGCAGAGAATGAATTGTTACTCTTGGGACCATCAAATTCCGATCATTTTACTTTACATAAATCGCTTTTTCCACCAATGCCTTTAGAAGTTCAAATACAACTGACGCTCTAATTCTTTTAACATAAATTCCTGAATGAACAATAAAGCTGATCTCTCGAATTAGATTCTTGCTTCTACTCTTTGAAAAAGTGTACAGTCAATGCCAAAATTTTTTACTATCTTCCCATACAAAACTCTGACAAATTTTTGCCAAACCTGTACTTTTCATTATTGAAAAGGATCTGGTTGAAATAATATGATCAAATGAGTTTTATCGAAAAAAAATCTAATGTCAAACCTCAATGTCAATGTTTGATTGCACAGCATTTAAAAGATTTCGATGGCTAAAAAAATAAGGAAATGGACCAATTATTTCTGATTATTATTTGACAATGACATCAAAGCTTAGGCGAAGTATACACTGCATCATAAGCAAACCTCACCCATTAAGCAATTGATCAAATCGATGACCTAATATTTTGGTCTAAAAATTGCAGCCTTGTAATAATAAGCAAATGCTTTCTTATCTGAGAAGAATATGTACTCAGAGTAAAGAAGTTTCACTTAAAAATCCTTGGAGAACTTCATTTTGAAGTGATCGATATGACAATCTTAGCGTGAACATTCATTGAGACAAATTTGTTTTATTTCAAATTTCTTCAAACATTAAATGCTGTGGTTTTCGCGATTTTCCAGGCCAATGTAAATTCAAATTATTCAGATATTCAGAGTTTCAAAGCTGAGCTATTTTTTCATTAGAATGCATTCTTTGTTTTATATTTAGAGTTCGTGTTTATTTTGCAATTGGTGCCAAACGGTTAAAGCAATAGAATAAAAAATTTTCGATCAAATTAAAGTTCGTCAATTCTCAATTTTTAATGTTAAGAGTAATTTTTTAAAATTATATTTGATTTGAAATAAGACTAGTTAACCTTATTGATATCTATAATCTCAATATTTTTTACGTTCACAAGCAAAATAATTTTTGTATTTACTTTTTCGAAAGTTTATAATTCTTTAAATTTAAAGACTGAAATTTATTCAGATCATTTTTTTATTAAGAGTTAAATTACAGTTAAACAAATTCATTATCTGCTTTCACATTTTACGATTAGTGATTATTCTTCGTTCGCTTTTCTATTTTTTTATATAATCATTATTATGGAAAAAATTAAACTTAATTGACTTGGCCATTGGATCTTTTTTCAATGAGAATATTTGATATTGAATTTGATTTCAATCGAGAACGAATTTAATCGCGTTAAGTAAAGAAATTAAATTAAATTTCTCAAACAATAAGTTAAAGAGCAATAATTTATTTTATAATCACTTTAAATTGAGAAACCAAAAAATAATGATTACTCATATAATATGGAGAAAAATAATTAAATAAGTTATTATGATAAGTTTCCCAATAATTTCCTCCATTTATGAGCTCGTGACTAATTTTTTTTTCGCTTATCAATTTAAAGATTCAAATTACTCCAATCTTATTCTTGTTTATCTTAGTAACCTATGAAAATAGTAATTTTAGTACAAATTTCGTAAAATGATGTTAATTTACCATAACCTCCGTAGCCACCATAGCCACCGTAACCACCATATCCACTTCCATAGCCTCCGTAGCCTCCATAGCCTCCATAACCTCCGTATCCTCCGTAACCACCATGTCCGCCATGTCCGCCGTATCCTCCATATCCGCCGTATCCGCC
>NCKU01002101.1:0-20782 GCA_003675995.1 Dinothrombium tinctorium
AAATGAGGCAGAGAATAAGTAATAAAATTGTGTCTACTTCTAATTAACACTGAAAATCAGTTAAAGGTTTATTCAATGTTAATCGTTGTATAAATAACGGCAAATAAGTTGAAAAGCGACGATTTTTTTCTTTACCCAATTTTACTTTGAAATTGGCGATCATTTTAAAGCAGTTTGCTTAAATTCAATTCAAGAATAATTCTTCTTCGCTTCATCTAACTTGAAAGCAAGTTGTTCCGGGATTTTCATTCATAATTATGAATGAGAACCGTTGAATTAATCAGAAGTTGCCATTAATTTGAAGCATTCGCTTTGCATTCAAATGATAATCGCCAACAGTTGTTCATTAGTTTCGATTCAGGCGAGTTAATGATTTCAGAAGATCATTTTATTTGCCACAAAACTTGTTAAGCACACAATAGATGCTACACTGGTCTGATGTTTGATCATTTGCTTACAAATTCTGGCTACTGGCTGTTGACCTTATGCTAAATTTTTGATGAAGAAGTGGCAAAAACTGTCGAATGAATGAATGAATGCATTAGCTTTTGCTTTCAATTATTTTCGTCTTTAACCACGAAAAAAATGTTGCCCTCAAACTCGTCGTTCGATTAAATCGCGAGGTATAAAAGTTCGAGATTTCATAGAATTTAAAGACAAATATTCATTTAGCTATCAGTTTAACATCTTTATCTTCTTTAATCTTTAAAAGCGACTATTTTTGTTGGTTAAATAAAATCTAAAATTTTATTAAAATTTAAATTTATATTCAAAATTCTTCTTCTTCTTTTATTATTAAAGAAGCGCAAAAATAAAATGTCAAGAAAATATAGAAATTTTAATTTAAAACTGTAAATTTTAGCTCAATTTTGTCATTTCAAAAATGTTATTCGAATTCACAGAAATATTTTTCTAAAGTTGTGATCAAAAATGAAAACTCAAGAGATTAATGTAAATATTTCATAAAAATTTATTGCTGTTTGAAAAGCATCTTTTAAAGTATATCATACCTTGCGGAAATCAAACTAAAAAATCAGATAAGATTGCTTTTATTCTTGGAGATCGAAAATCTTTTTTTCATGTTTGAATAATGATTGATCTTATGAGTTTTGTAGATTCAATTTTAAATTCATGAAAATGGTAAATATTATTGTTCTCAAATGTATTTTAAAAAATGCTTTAAAGCCTTCGAATGTGTTTCTTCTTTTTGTTGAAAAATTGCAAAATTTAAAGAGTTGATTAATTATTTTTTAAAAATCGATAAAAATAAATGCGATTTATTTAGTTAAAAAGAATTTTGTAACCAATGTAAAGCTCTTTTCGTTTGCCCGAATCAATTTTTTTGTCCTTATAAATTCGTGTATTGATTGAAAAAATCTCTGCTTTTCACTGTAGTCCTCAAATCTTAAACCCCTCAAACTTAAGTTCTACGAGTTTAATGTTTTCTTAAAGATTTGAAGCGAAGCTTTCAAATAGTTTGCTTGTGACCAAACATTACTAAAACTCAACGTTGCTGTTTCAAAATTCTTAATTACATTAACTTTTAAATCTTCTTTTTTAGTGAAAGCAAGTTACGTAAATAAAGAGACTTAATGAAGTTGCTTTATTTTTTTCTTAGCAGAATAATCGGATTAAGAGATGTAGAAGTTCGTGTAAACAAACGAATTCTTTTGCGCTTCGTTTACTAACAGTAGACAACGCAATGTCTTTATTTAATTAATACAATTCTTGTTTGAAAAATGCGTCTTTCTATTGAATATAGTTCTTCATAAAATATTATCTATGCACGCAAGAAATTGTTAATTTTTTTTCTCATTTGAAAACAAATCAACATAACGCAAAGATTATGTCCATAATCCTTGTCTCTGTTAACGGATATTTTCTGCTCTCGATAGAACTTTTTAGATATAACCACACTCACTCTGTCACTCGATAGCTTTGTGATGTTATATGTTGCTAAATTCTCAAGATTACTGGCATACACATAATTTGGGCAAACAGTAATTACAAGGCACGTTGGATAAGAATAAGAAATTACTAGTCGTGCGTCGATATGCTAGGATCAAACCATTAATCCAATGAGATTTGTGCAAAACATGATTTTCGCCGCTCTCAGCGATCGGTTAAATACGAAGAAAATACGAACAACGACCGAATACAACGTTGGTTTCTGATTAGTCTTATTTTTTTTCCTTGCTAAACATATTCACGGCAACAGAAATCTTTGTTCACTTTCCTGTAATCTTTCTCGGTGATAAAGTTATTCCTATTAATTTATTTTTGCCAAGATTACTATTTTGAATGTAATTTTATGAATTTCGCTGGTCAGAGAGATGCCTCGAACAGACAAAAACAAAAATCGAAAATAGAAAATTCTACCTGTTTTCTAGCTTAAGAAAGACTTGATTAAAGAGTTGATCAGAGGTAATAAAAATAACAACTTGAGTAAATATATGCGAAACTTGAGATCTAAATGAAGAAATCGCACAATGAGTACAGTCAGAATCAGAAAACGAAAGTAGGCAAACAAGCAAATCAAATGCTGATTTTCAATTTTTGGTCGCTTTGAATCACTAAAAATCTCTAAACTTATGTTAAAGGTAATTTAAAAGCTTTTCAATCTGGCGTTCACTGCTTTCAGTATTATTCGAAATACTATATAACATTACCTGCACTCGAATGCCATCGATGCACTTTAATTCCATTTTTCAAACGAAAATTGAATTCCGAGCGAAGGCAGCTTTTGGTCGCAATTCTTTTTGTTCTAACGGCAAGTTGTATAAATGAGATAAGTGAAAAATAGTGTTGCTTCGATTGAAGACTTTTTTTAAAAGAATACCTTTAAAATTGCTTTTAAATTGCACTCGCAAACCAAATTCGATTTTCTTGCAATTTTCTTTACATGAATTATACATCCGAGTAACTTGCTTAGAGATCGTTAACTTTTCACTTAACATTCGAATTAAAAGCGTATTTCACTGATTTGATCACAAATTAATAAGATTTTTAAAGAATCACATTGAAAAGCTTATTACAGTAAAACCTTTCTTAACGGACACCTCTCGCCAGATTTTTTAGGCCCCTTTGGTGTCTTTTGTAGAGAGGTTTCACTGTATTTCAATAAATAAAAATTCAAATTTGTTAATTTTGAAACAGAACAGAATAAGCAGATTTGTTTATGAAAGCATCAAATTGGAAAAGCGAAAGTTTGAAAAAATGAACGAATCATATCTGAGAGGTTTAAAAATAATTTTGAGTTTATTAATTTTTTAAAATTTATTAAAATTTTTATTACACAAAGAAAAAATGGAGACTATTGGGTTGGCAACTAAGNTCCCGCCGTTTTGCGGAATGTTAAAATATAAAAAAACGGCAGGAACTTAGTTGCCAACCTAATATATTATCTAAAAGTTTTTTTTATGCTTTAAAATTACAGTTGATATTCATTTGAAGTCAATAGATACATACTTGAAATTTAATTAAGATCAGCAAAACTCAATGTCGGTTAAAGTGTTTAAGATAATAAATTCATGGCTCTTGTTGTCATTTAGTTCTTTATTTTTATCTCTGTGTACGATAACAGCATCCATTTTTGCCGTTCTCGCCTCTGTAGAAAATTATTCCGATTTTGGCAACAAAACGGTTAATTTACCTTCTATAGAGTCGGTAACAAGCAAGCACTGCTCGCAATTTATTTTGATTCTTTGTGAAATATTTGCGTAAGTCGATGGCATTGTTTTATCTCCCAACCTTTTGTCAAAAAAAGTTGAAAAAATTGTTTAAATGTTATAATAAAACAATTAAATATATTTTAATTACAGAGTCCAAATTTCCGCATGTCGAGCATTTATAAAATTCTTTCTCCAATTATTTTGGTCGATGAAAATGAAAATATTTTTATAGCAATCGCTTTCCATTTCATCAGCGCTAATCCTACATCTTTAACGCTTTATATCACAAATGAAATTGAAGTTTTGGAGTCAAACAAAAAATTGATTATTAAATATAATTGATTGTTAAATAAATAATTATTAAACTGATTTTACAAGTGATGAAACAGCCGGACAATTGAATAACTTTTGGAGCATTGAATTGATGCATTCGTCTTCACATTTTATTATTTGCTTATTCGGTATATCGATTTCAACTTCAATTCCTTCAACAATGAACACATGTGTATTAGTTTCGTGTTTCAGTTTAATATCTTCGATGGCGAACATTTCTTTCAAAGACTCAATAACTGTTTCATCTTCATTCAAAGAGGCAACGATCGACTTTTTATCTTCAATTTTCTCGGGAGAATGTTTCAAAAGTAGAGCAATTATAGCATCTGCAAACATATCTACTACAGGACTTGAGACCCACTCCAAAGTAACAAAGTGGTTAGGCGTATTCAAGTTGACAGTAATTTTATGCATAATGGATAATGCTTTAGTCCCATTTTTACCTTCTAAAACTTCCCACTCAAAAGGACTCAATATTGTGATCAGGTCTTGAAAACTACCTTTGAAATGGACACTTAATTTCTGACTTATTGTACTCATCATTAAATCTGTATATTTATTGAGGTCTGTAGGCGCGAGAAGATGATAACTGAAATTTCTTTTCACTAAAAGTCCTGAAAGTTTATGCCCAGGTTTTGGAGGTTCAATTGCGAGACTTCCCATTACTTTGGCAGTTTTTTCACCACGAAAATAAAGTTGGACAATTTGAGTGTTCTTTGGAGTGTGAATCGTGGGTGGATTTTCATCATCTTCATATTCTCGTTGCAGATCTGATTTTAATCGACCCATTTCAGTTGCTTCTCCGTGAACAAGAATAATATGAGGCGGCCGAAGTGTACGAATGAATTCACTTGTTTGCAAATAATCAACATGAGCGGAAAATGAAATGTACTCAACTTGACATTTGCGAGGTATCTTCTGGCCTCCAAGTGTGACAATTTCTTCAGGTTCTGCGAGTATTTGTTTTGCAAGTGTTCCTTCAACACAATAACCCGCTATTATACATGTATTTCTAGAATCGATGCACCAAGCTTCAAACAATTCTCGAGATAAACCACTTTGCATCATACCCGGACTGGCCATAATTACACAAGGACCGACATCATCAAAGTGATCAATAGACTTAAGATTTGAAATATGTTTGAATACAAAAGGATTGTTGATCGATATCTGTCTGCGAATTTTTTCATTCATCGCATGAACATAAGTTTGATAAACTGCCATACATTTTTTAGCTAAAGAAGATGCATAATAAATGGGAACATCATGAAGTTCGGGATGCTGGGACCAATATTCGTCTAAGATAAGTAACAATTCCTGAGCTCTTCCGAGAGCAAAAACAGGAATCAAGCAGCGACCACCTCTTGTAACAGTGTCGTAAACTATGCTGGTAAAGCGAGCTTCTCTCTCTTCTCTCTTCTCATGAATGTGAATTCCATATGTTGATTCAATTATGAGTACATCTGGTTTTATTGCTGGTATCTCAGCCGACATCAAATGCCTGTCCTCTTGTCTTGAAAAATCTCCGGTGTAAAGCACTTTAACACCAGCGATTTCGATCATAAACATAGCAGCTCCTAATACATGACCAGCGTTGTAACACCAGAAACGAACACCGCCGACTTCTTTCTCTTCATGAAAATTGATCACTTCAATCTTATCCATTGAGGCCTCCAAATCGGTCTCATTGTAGAGCATCTGATCGGAAGAAATGTTGGATACTTTGATGCAATCTGCGAGAAGCCAGCGATAAATAGCTTTGGTCGCGTGTGTCATAAAACAGCGGCCTTTGAATGTAGTCTTTTGTAGGAACCAGGGCAAGGCACCGCAATGATCCAAATGAAAGTGCGAAATCAAAAGCAGGTCGATTTCGTCGGCTTCGATGAGATCGACGAATGGAAGCGCGTCCATTCCATTCAAACCCGGATGAATGCCGCAATCGAGCATTATTCGCTTGCCTTTGAATTCGAGGACAATGCAACTGCGGCCGACTTCTTGTCCGGCGCCCAGTGGTCGAATGCGAAGCAAATCGCTTTCGATGTCCACTCTCAACTCGTCGTCATCTTTTTTGACGACAATCACTTGCTGTCCATCTGTATTCGAAGCCATCGTTCGTGTGGAAATGGCAGCAAAAAACACGCTCGACTCTCGTTTACAATGATTATCGATTCGACGTTCGCTTCGATTGTCGATTGTCTCTTTTCAAACTTCGCAAACTTTTGAACAAAAATAATTCAAATTTTCATCGAAACAAAATTCATCTTTATTTTGACAACAAATTTAATGAAACTTGAAAAAGTGATCTTACGCTTCTTCTTTGACTTCTCTCGGCGACGGATTGAAGCCTTTCACGAATATAGTGACAGCAATGATCACCATTAAAAAGCAAACACCGGCGAACACGATTCCAACTGATTGCCACGAAGTTTTCTCGATTTTATGCTCTTCTGGGCTTTCGTTCTCGATCGTATTCATTCTGCCCATCGGGCGAATGTAAGCTTTTCTTGTTGGCGGTGATTTTGTCGAAAACTCTGTTTTTATGCCTTTAACACCACCCAGAAAAATCTTTTTATCAGAATCCGGCCGATTTGTAGGAGTCTCTGGCAAGATGGTGAACCGTGGCAAGTAGACCACTGTTTCGACATCATAAGACTCTTCTTCATACTCATTGATCACTTTCCTCTTATTTCGAGATTCAAACTCGCTTTGGTCTTTCGTTCCATTTCTCCTTTCATTTTCACTGTTTGCAATGAAAACAATTTCATGACTTTTGTTAATTTTTTTGTTATCATCTGTGAAACATTCAACGAAAGAGTGAAAGAAAGCAATGCAAAAAATAAAAATCATAAGTTCACTGTAAATCATCTTCAATTTAAAATTTAAAAATTAAAAATTTTAATTTTGCAAAATTCTTCCAACAAAGCCGACAGAATATTGTTGGCACGAGATTTTTATCTCAGGAAACAAAGCGAATTGAAAAAAAATTAGTTTTAGCTTGGTATTCAACAAATTTATCATAAAGCTACCTAATGATACACACATAAACAATTTCGACACGAAAATTCACCGTCTTGAGAACAAACGCCACCCGGCATTAAATACTTATGAATAATTCGCTTGTTTACTGGAAATCCGATCCTATTACAATAGCTTGTTGGCCACATTTTATCGCATAATATTCTGCACTGTTGCTCACAAACAGTTTTTCCAAACGTGCAAGTTAGAGGCATTAAAAACCAGCCACAGTTCTTCATATCAAGACTAGAAGCTAGATTTTTTATGAGTAAATAAAACGAAATTCGACGTTTGACAAACCTGGCCCAGTATTTATTGAAGCTGAAAGAGTTAAATAAAAAATGAATGAAAACGAATGAAAATTTTTGAGAAAGTCTATCATTGAGTGAGTGTTCATTTGAATTACTCTAAAACGTATCAAACTCACAATCTCTTTACAGCATTTATTTCAACTTCTAATAGTTCTCAAAGAAAACTTTGAATTTGTTGAAAATATTTTAGTGAAAAATTTAGGCTATGTTGGTGACCTTAATAAGACTGGTCACCAGACTTGATAATTTATTTTTAGTTGAAATTCGTTATTAGTGGAAAACGAGAAAATGAAATGATTTCTTTAGATTTTTTGGATCAATATGGCAGCTAAAGTTTTATTCGCACTTCTTCCTTTTTTCTCGTTTAATGGAAAGAGGTTTAGTTCGGAAATCTTTGAATTTCAGGAAGGATCCTCAAAGTTCTGTGAATCTAAGGAGGAAAGGAACTTACTTTTTCGCGGAAATAAAACTAGGGAAGAGTGGAAGACAAACTAACAAAGCTTAACTTGCTGATGATCTTTTATAAGGAAAAGAAGTTAAGAAGTCGAATTATTTGATAAACAATGATCTAATGTTATCTCAAATTTCGGCGACGCCGAAAAAACACATCTCTAGACATAACATTTGCTATTTCGCAATTTCGCGCATATCTCTCCTCAATAGAAACATTCAGTTTACTCTGTATACACAATAGTGAAAAAAAATTAAAACCGCCTTTAGAAAGCTGAATGACCAAAACAAGTAGAATTTTTTAATAAACGTTTTTGCCTAACATGTAAAGTTAATCCACAGTAATTTAAATTATTTTTTAGATGAACTAACTGCAATGTGGTTGAATTAAAAAGCACTTTCCTCACTAAAAATGATGCATTTTACTATTTGTAGCTTATCATTTCTCGTTATTCAAGTGTTTATAGTGCAAAATAAAAAAGGGTTTAGTTTGTGATTAAAATTTAGGTCACGTATTTAAAAACTACTTTGCGAACTAGTTTCTCGTATTTTCGCTTACGTATCGAAAGCACAGCGCAAGCAGTCGAGGAAACTGAAAGCGAAGTAAACGGTGTGTGAACCAAAACCTCGAAGAGTGCGAAAAGAATGAATTCGAGTTCGGTTCTAATGTTCTGCGGTCGCTAAATCCGAACTTTGCATCGTTCGCATTTCATTGGATAAAAGCGAGGACGAAAAGGAGGAACGAAGCAAATCTTGCGTCATTGACGAGTGAACAGCGGTAAACGGTGCTTACGTTTGCCATTAATTGCCACAAGCAAAGCTCGCTTCAATTTTGTTTACTGCCGTCGCGAGCGATTTATTCCCTTTCAACCGAATTTCAGTTGAACATCGATCAACATGTGTCCCGTTGTTCTTTTGGCGCTCATCTCGAGCCTCATCCTCTTTCTGATGGAATTGACCGCCGCTTTGACGGTCACCTTTTCGTCCGCTAATCTCACCATGAAAGAGGAACAAACCAAATCGGTTCAATTATCTTTCTCCGAATTTGAAGCTGGCAAGCAGTCGTACGAATACTATGTTTACGTTCAAAATCCTGCGATCGCTTCTATTGTCGACAATGATTCCATCAGTGTGAACACATCGCAAAATGTGTACAATGCAAGTGTGCGTGTGAAAGGTAAATTTCTAGGCTTTACGTACTTGAATGTGGTCAGGAAAAAAGATGCGAAAAATGATGGCAACATATCTGTTGCTTCCTCTGGAAAAAACACGTCGATCGGCGAGAAGGAAACGGAGAGACATTCGTTGCCGGTTATCGTAACTCTAAAAGGATCAAAGTTATCGCAGATCTTTACGATTTCCGTCGCCGTTTTGGTATCATTAAACTATATTAATATGGGTTGTGCTCTTGATCTGTCTGTCGTGAAATCGGTCATCAAAAGACCGATTGGTCCTATTGTGGGCTTTTTAACTCAGTACTTGGCAATGCCTTTGGTATGTGATGAAATTGTTGAATTGATGTAGTCAACATTAACTCATCTGAAAAATCTTACTTATTTTTATTACAGACTGCTTACATCGTTGGATATTTGCTACTTAATGAACCTTTTCTCAAATTGGGTCTATTTACCTTTGGATGTTCTCCCGGTGGAGGAGCAAGTAATATGTGGACTGTGCTTTTCGGCGGCAATTTGAACTTGAGTATAACGATGACTTTCATCAGCACGCTTTGTGCAGTTTGTAAGTTTAACAAAGATTAAACATTCTTTGTACTGATTATATTTGTTCACAGTCGTTATGCCATTTTGGCTATTTACACTGGGAAGAACAATATTTGAAGGAACGACTACTAAAGTTCCTTTTCAAAATATAATGTCAACTTTATTCTCAATGATTGTCTGTCTCGGAATTGGTCTTTTATTTCAGAAATATTTGCCCCGTGTGGCACAGGTTTGTACATTCTACGCATAATTCACTTAATTATCAAGGATTCAGTATTGTTGCCTTATCTACCATTGTATTTGAAAGACAATCATATGATAGGACAATTTAGTTATTTTTATCTTTTTTGTAGTTGTTTTTTAACCTTATTATCGTATGGATTTATTTTGAATTTTCTAGACATGTCGCCGAATTTTAGCCCCTGTCTCTATTGGCATGATAATATTCATCATCATATTTGGTACTTACGCAAACTTGTTCATGTTCAAATACATGTCATGGCAAATACTTTTATCTGCGGCTCTTAATGTTTGGATTGGCTTTTTAATAGGAATTTTATCTTCGCTCGCTTTACGTCTTTCAATTGAAGACATGATCGCCATAGCGATTGAGACTGGTATTCAAAACACCGGTGTGGCTATTGTTTTACTTCGTCTTTCGCTTCCTGAACCTGATCGAGACTTGGCGACAGTTGTGCCTGTGGCCGGTTCTATTATGACTCCCATACCTTTGGCCATAATTCTCATTTACCGAAAAGTAAGAAATTGTATGCGCAAAAGATCAAAAGAACATACATCAATTGACGAATCGAAGAAAGAATCGCCTGAAGAAGGGCTTTCAAACAACACGAGTACTTCCACTCTTGTTTACGGTGTCAAAAGTCCGATTTCGGCCTCAACGACTGACTTATTTTACGATCTCGAATCTTCTCAAAATATGTACAATTTTAAAGGTTGATCATTTAAAGTACAAGTTTTAAAGAATGTTATTGAATATTGAAAAGTCATAAAAATGATATATTGGCAAAAATTTATTTGAATTTTGGTGAAAAAACTGTGTTAGATTTATACGATACGAGAGAATAACATTGTTTAGTGTCGCTTTCAACAATAAAACGATTATATATAAATTAACCTCATTAGAATAGTGTCAAAAGTTTAATTTACGACGTAATTTACGTTTGGTAAACTACAATCAACATGAACAATCACAGGCGCATTCTTTTTTCGGAGTTGCTTTCTCTTCCGCCGACCTTTTCGTTCGCTTTTCACTTTCTTCTTTCTCTGATTCTAAATTAGAATTGCATTAAAGTTAGAATTGCCCCTATGCGCGAGATTTTTTTTCTTACCGTCTGAGGATTTCGGCTCTATTTTAAGAACAGTCGCCAATTTTTTTGATTTCTTATCTCGCTTTGAAGGTTTGTCATTAGAGCCACAAGTAATCACCATTTTCTCGCCGGTCATATGAATCAGACGAGGATCAGTGGTTATGTTTCCGTAAGGTGTTATTAACTGTTGAATTTATTTGCTTTTAATGATTGCGTAATTAGATTGTTACGAAATTGCATTATAGTATTTCCTAATTACTTAAGTGTGTAAATTGAATGCAAGCAATTAATTAGACTTTGTGATTGAGAAAATATTATTTCCGTCATTATCATGAAAATTGCGACAATCATTGTGTTTAGAAACTGAATGTGAAACATTTCACTCAATCAAATCATTTTTGAATAAGGTCATTTGTTATGGTCTAAATGCATGCGCAATACATTTTCAATATTTACTGATTTAAGTCTTAATTTAATGCACTTCTCATTAGGAATCAAGCGAGAATAAGTTTAAGAAGAATAAGTGATTTTTCAGCAGTTTTACCAAATGATAAACAATATATTTTCACCAACTTTGAAGGAAAAACTCACATTCCTATAAACATTTTATAGTTTTACATGCAATAATTCAGCCTTCTTTATGACGTTTAATGCGCAATAGATAAAAATCAAATCAAATTAATTACACTTACCATCTTTGGTTCAGATGCGATTATTTGCACCGCAGTTTTGCGCTCGACTGAACATTTCATTTCGCCTTTTTTGTTGTTTCGCATCAGTTCCTAAAAATTTTCTCTCTTATTTATCATTCTTTAAAGTAAAAGCCTTTAAAGTAATACCCCAGCCTCTCCATCCATATGCAATTGTACTGGCAGTTTGCGATTTGCTTCATCTTCGCTCGACATTGCGGTCAACGGTTCAAAATAGGGAATGTTTTGTGAAGCAGATCTCTATTATTATTATTATTTAATTAATAAATTCAATTTCATTTTTCTTTTAAATAGGTTTTCAAAACTTTTTCCGAATTTTAAATAATGAAATAGCAAGAGCGAAGAGCTTTTCAAACTTTTTTCGAGTGAAAATTGAAATCGAGAGCAAAAAATTTATTATTCGTAATGATGTTAAAAAGAAGAGTTAGATTAACTTTTAATTGAAGTGTTTTGGCTAATTGGATTACGAGAAAGAAATTTCGCTTTCTGATATTTCAGCTTAATTTGGCTTAATTATCTATTGTTAATTTAATCAAAAAAAGCTTCATCTCACCTGTTCTGCGTAACCACAAACGCAGCGATTTACAGATTGAATGTAAACTGCAGCAAGAATGAATGCTCCTAAGATAGCGCTGATTCCGATCAAAGTGTACGAGATCAATTTCACAGCTTTCATATTTTGCTGATTAAATCGTCTCAATGATTTAACTCGTCAAAAATGATTAATAAAACGTACCGTATTAGTTTCAACGATACCAACCGTACTTTGCGATTCCGATTGATTGTAATCCATTGCTGCTTGAGAGTTCGGTTTGCGATCGGTCGAAAACAGTAAAGTCATTGATCGAAAATGTAGCTCGAAAATTGGTTCGCAAATATATATATCAAACAAAGAGATAAATAAGAAAAAAGTAATGCAACACTAGCAAATAACGGTGAAAAGGCCCTCCCAATTGTCGGTCGTAAAATGGGTTAAATTTTACGCTTTCGACTCGCTTTAATTAAAGTGCGTAACCAATGAAACGAGAGTTGGTTTCGAAAAGAAGAAAAAGAAAGAAAAAGCGAATCGCCGATTGTAACCAGAGAAATAAGCTACCGACAATCTTTTGTTGCGAAACTTTCTGTTTTCTGATTTTCTCAGAATTTAACGCGTAAAAAATTTTTTTGTTTGTTTCTGAAAATTACTTTTTTCCTTTTTACATTCCAGTAACGATTTAATTTTTATTCTCTAAACCAATTCGCAGTAATTAACAATCGGTGACAAGGTTAAGAATAGTTTTTCGACTCTTTGTTAGCGAAGAAAACAAGAAATAAAGTGAAAAGAGACCGAAAATAGATATTGAAATGAGGCGAGAGCATTAATCCAAATCGTCCTCGTCGAGCAAATCGTCGAACTGATTGAAGAAGTCGTTGTGTACAAACTTTTCATTAGCAGTCAAATCCATCATTAAATTGGAGCAATGCGCCGAACTGTCGTCGACGTCCATGTATTGGCCGCCCTCAGGAAACATCTCGTCGGCGACCACATTCGCAGTGGTCGGCTTCATTTTGTCCCACCACCTGGAGAAGTCGCTGTTCGACTTTATTGCCTTCTCTTTGTTCGACTTAATTTTTGCGCTCAGATCTCGCCTTCTTTTCGTCGACTTTTGATCGCAACGATCGAAATCGAAATTTGAATTCGTTTTCGCCTTTCGAACGCAACGCTTCTTTGCCGTTTGCTAATTACGTCTTCGCTCTTCGCAACTTCCAGACAGCCGCTCGCAGCGCACGGCGCTCAGATCGCGATTCGAGCACCGATTGCACTCAATGCATTCGAATTCATCGTTTTCTGATTCTTGAATTCGGTTTCGCTTTCATTTCGGTTTTAGCGAACGACGACAGAAGCGATGGAAAAAGAATACGAAAGCGGCGAACAAAAGTGCGATCAATTGCCTGATCTCGTTTTTTTCGACACTTTCGCGCACGAAACGCACGAGGTTTGTGTGAACTGTCATTCCCTCATTTTCTTAGCAATGTTTCATTACTCCTTTCTTTTTCTTGTCTTGTTTCATTCCATCAAAAAAGAGCGCAAACTTGGATCTCGTTCAGTTCACGCGACCTGTATTCATCGATCACATTACTGTGATTCCGTTGGGCACAAAGATCGAAGCCGACTTTCCCGGCGGAGTGCGATTGGGAGCGACAAATCCGTCTTCATTTGCTCTTCAATTCTACATCAACGACTTGACGAAACCGAATGTTTCAACATTCTCTTATTTCGGGAGTATTGATTACAAACAAAATGTTTGCAAAGAGTTTTCTCCTTCGGAAAAGAAACCAACAGACGGTCTTTTAATTCGTGGTTGCTACAGTACCTTAACTTTGGCAATTTTCGGCGAAGTCACCGATTTAAGCTCTATCATTCCGCAGTCAGAAACTCCATCGACCACTCCGGTTTTGGAACCTAATTCCTCTTTTTCGCTGCCATCAAATGTTCCTTTCGATTCCGTAATATCAGCAGAAGAAAAAGCGGTTTTCGGTAAATCGGAAGATTTCGATTCGCTTATATCAAGAAGAGAAAAGCATGTTGTGGAAGAATCTGATTTAGTTACTGTAAATCAGGCCGATTTTGTAAACCAATCTGAAACAAAGAAATCTCCTGAAACTTTTATAAAATCAAAAGAAACCTTTCTATTCACTGAAAGAAATCATGAAAAAGAAAGGACTCATTCAGAAGAGAAGAAAAAAGTTCACACATCTCCTCCCTATGGACGGCGCAAATCAAAAAGTCCAATTTCTTATTCTAAAATCCGAAGCAGAAGTGGAAGCAATTCTCCCGAACATCCAAAGCGTCGCTCGAGTCGTTCTCCTTATCGTAAACGAAGGACACCTTCACCCTATAGCAAACGTCGATCGCCACACTCCTCGCGTTCTTCGCCAAAGTCTGTAAGATCACGATCACCTCGATCTATTCAATCTTTATCACCTTCTCCAAAGTATTCTGGGCGTACAGGCTCGCCTTCATCACGCTCTCAAAAATCATCTAGATCTTTGAAATCGACTAGTTCAACTTCTCATTCACCTCCTCTTCGTCGATCAAATGAAAATTTATCACATAAAGACGATAAACAGTATGAAAAACAAGAAAAGGATGCAAAGCATGAAGATGGCGAGAAACAAAGTGTTTCACTAGCATTGGACACTGATATGTTGGAACCAGTGTCGTCAGAGCATTCTCCAGTGTCTGCAGAAAATGTTTCTGACAACGAAGATCTCGGTGATATTGATATGGAATCGGGTAACGACAATCTTGGTGCAGTTAAAGACAATGACGATTTTGAAGCTATCAGTAGCGATGAAGAGTACATAGACGATGGTCCTATTGAAGAATCGGACGTTTTAATCGAATATGGTGATTATCATCAAATGAATGATTATTCTTACATATGGACGTTTAATCCATTTCAATGTGAATTTTTCCCATTGAACTATTTTCATGACCCATCGAGTTCTATATTCAATAAGAGACAGGATAATATTAATCAAAAAAAGTTATCCGAAGTTTTATCGTTAATTGATAGCTTCAAAAGCGAAATAACGAAAAATGAAAAGTGGATTGAAGCAGTAGAAGTGGTAGCTGAATCAATTCATATTTTATCATTGGATAACAATGTTGAATTAGTTCAATGCTTAATTGATTGGGTGATTGAAGGACTTGATTATGATTTGGCAATAAGACAGCCATTAACGGGGTATAAAGTTCGTCATATGAAAGCAGGAATCAAATTGTTGATTGCGTTATTAGATGTAAATGATGATATTGTAAACGCTTTGCTTTCAACTGAAGCTGTTCGCATGCTTCTCGATTTATTTTTTAAACCTTATATGTCACTCCCTGTCAAACTTTTGATTACTCGTGGACTAGATGCCGTTTGTAATACAGCCGCTGGTATACAGCATATTACAACCTATCGTCACACATTTGAAAATACCAAAGATGGAAGCAAAAAAACATGCTATCAAGTTTTGTTAAA
The DNA here is from genome assembly GCA_003675995.1 of Dinothrombium tinctorium. NCBI lineage: Eukaryota > Metazoa > Arthropoda > Arachnida > Trombidiformes > Trombidiidae > Dinothrombium > Dinothrombium tinctorium. Next base: position 15,553 of record NCKU01002101.1, read on the forward strand.
TCTAGTGCTTTCTAAACCTTCGACAAGACTGTCAGCGGCTCTTATAGCTTTGTTGAAGAAAATTCACTTTTACGAATGCATCGAGTTGCTGAAAAAAATTATTGAAGAACATAAAACAACATATGAACTTGAGTTTGCTAAGCTTCGGTCTCTACTTATTGAAATAACTACGACATTCCGTAAAGCCAAGCAGAGTCTAAGTCAAAGAGTTCGATATTTGCCAGTATCATCTCAATTTCAAGTGAGTGAAGTGTCGAACAGCATTTATTTTGCCATATATCGATGGATGAAGCATCACGATACAATTAATTGTTTGATTCAATTGTATCAAGATCCTGATTTAGATAATCTAGTGGAGTACTGTGATGAATTTGTCGCAGAAATTTTAAATGGAGAGCACGGTCCTTTATTTTTCTTGGGAAAAGAAATGGTTAACAAAACAAATGTACTTCAAAGAATTATGATGCAACATTGTGATGAGAATGAAAATCAGAACAATATTGGTTTGAGATTAAGTTTTATTTTACAAGCTTATTACCTGATTGATTCTCTCTTTGCAATACAAAAGCAAGAAAATTTTGACATAAGTCGTTCTTGTGATGATCCGGAAACAACGTCAACAATTCATCGTCTATATGCTCTTGTGTTTAACAATTCTGGCAGAAGAGCTGTTATCGAATCTCTATCAACTTCCGATAATTTGCGTGTTCTTTTACCTTTTTTAACACCAACTGGAAACGATAAAATAGATTCAAAATTATTCAAATCTTGTTGTACAGGTTATGCTGTAGAACTTTGTCTTTTGACTGTGCATTCATGCGAAGACAGAATCATAAATTTTATTGAAAATCATGCTGAAAATTTGTTGAAATTGGCAAACAATGAATATTTACCAAAGCTTCACGTATTGTCTTCATGGCTATCACCATTGAAAAATGATTTGAAAATTTCATATAGTGAACATACTTTTAAATCACTTGTCGAAATCATAAAGAAATATTCAGAAAACGTGACAGAAGTAAATGATAATGGCTACTTTATCATTTCTCCAGAACTCATTACCGTTGTTCGTATTTTAAAGCAATTATGCGTGAAACCATTGAAAGAAGAAAAATATGATTTTGGTTGCAGCATTGAGCTAAAATATCAGTACGGCATCATTCAATTATATACCTTGGATTCACTTTCCTTGTTTATTAATATCATGAATAAGCTTTTAGACACATATTTAAAGCCTTCGCATCAGAGTCCAGCTCTTGTTGGCTATCAAGGCTCATTGGTAATCTTTTTTATTCATCCTACGCTTAAAATCATCAAAGAAATTTTATATCAATTGACAACAGCTCAAGGAAAAGATTTCAAAGATGTTTCTCCTATCCCAGTGTTTTTGCGGACTTATTCACTCATGTCGATCTTTCCTTCTTCTTCCGTACATTACTCTTTATCTCAAGAAATTTGTTCGATCATTATCGAAATCTTAATGATTTACACTCAAATATGTCTGAGTGCGACAGAAACAGAAGAAGCTTTCATAAAAAGCGTTTGGACTAAAATGGTTCACGAAGTGTTTCAGTATACATTTTCTCAGCCATTAACTTTTATTCATGGATTAACCTTACTCTCGGAATTGTTACCTTTACCTCTTCCACTCCGAGTGCCTGAGCCTCTCAATAGTGATGAAATTTTAAAACTGGTCAATTTTCGTAAACTATGGAGTGCCCATTTGCATGTTCTTAATTCAGATATTGAAACAATGATCACTAATTTCATATTTAGTTCTTCACAATACATTCAACAACTTTTGCGACGGATTTGTATTCGAATATCAGATTTAACAGCTTCTTCGGCTGTTACTATAGTCAAATGTGTATTGGAGTTGTTTTTAGAACACTTTCCTTCAGAGGGACAAATAACATCGCAATTTTACTCAGTTCTTAACCTCTTATCCTCGCTTCTCACTCATCCACCTTTTAAAATAACAGTGATTCAAGTGATTTATGGAATTAAATGCGAAGAAAAATATGGTCAGATTTTGAACAAATTATTAAATTTGTTAAGAATTAACTCGGACAAACTTAGTAGTATCAGCACAATGGAGACTTTATTAGTATGTATTCATCAATTATTTGATCATTAATACTCAAGTTTGAAATTTCAGTCTTGCATCCAAACATTTTGTGATTCTCAAGTTTCTCTCAATTCGATGGACACAAATTCAACAAGCCTTCAACATGTAAGCATTAATTTTATTTTTGCTATTAACTGATTTCAAATTTCAATTTTCTAGCTATCAAACAGCATTCCTCCGAAAGAAGCTTTAGTTTTAGTTTCGAATACATTGATTTCACAAACTTCACTCGACATTAATGGTAACAATGTTTCTTTGATCTCGTTATGTTTGCGAACAATGTCGATGTTATGCGAACACGATGTCGGATTTTGGACCATTAAACAAGGTCTACTGGAAAAATATCCAAATGCATTACACACATTGATTACAAACCTATCCAATTTACTGGAAAACGATCCATCGAAATCTGATTATTACAAACAAGCATTGCATCATTGTATTGAATTTTTCAAACTATTGTTAAATGCAGATGAAAACGAAGACACTGTTTGTCAGCGAAAATTGAAATTAAGTAATGCAGAAATGAGAAAACTTCTTAAATTAGATTCCGAAGGCGAACTCGACAATAAACCAAATTTACTTTCCATTGTTCAAAGAACATTGAAAAGTATGGAATCCGACGAAGAAAAATTAATAAACTTAATTGATTGGTTGCTTCTTCATTTGGATTCGAAAATTAATGAAAGTGGTACACAAAACGTTCCGCAAGAGCCGATTCTTCCATCACCAGAATCATTAACCGCTTTATTTTCAGGAAGACAGATTTTTTACGTTACAAATCATTTTACAGGAGAAAGGCATTATTTTCCTTTAAGCTCTGAATTCTTTGATTACGATCCTTCGCTCATTGGTGACACGAAAAAAATTAACCTCTTAGCGCTCAGCGAAAAATACTGTGGTCCTGATTTCAATTTAAAAACTACTTTAGAAGAACTTTGTAAGTGCCAAGAACCTGGTGAACTACCATTGAGTGTAACATCGGAAGCAACGACAACAAAGAAAAGATATGAACCGCTGATTACTCAAAAAGATTCAATGCCGTTTACAACCTCAAAGATACCATTTGTGGCTCCGATGAGAGGAAGAGGCTTTGCGAGACAAGGAATGATAATGCATTCGTCGAGGGCTAACGATCCATTTCGATCGCGACCCCCAAATACAAGCAGACCTCCGTCTATGCACGTTGACGATTTTGTCGCTTTAGAGCAAGGAAGAGGAGATTTATCTGCAAGCTTTCTACCGACTGGAATGAAACGGCAGTCGAAAGATTACAAAAGTTGCTCGCCAACGCCTCGTGGGTTTAATCCGAGTTCGGTGGCAAGATCGGGTTATTACCCTGATATGTACCCAATTAGAAGACAACATCAAATCTCACCACCACCGATGCATCAGTCTCGATCTCGTTACATGCGTGAATATTCACCCCATGGATCACGTTCGAGGTCAGGGTCAAGCGGACCCTCGAGTGGACAACACTGGAGCAAACCTAATATGAGTGGAAGTCGGCGCGACTCCAGAGATGGACGCGATGTGAGACAAAGTAGACCTTTTCCACGCTAAAAATTAAGCGATACAACATTTACACCTAACTATTGTCTAAATAAAGTTTATCATTATTACAATGTGTCATTTTACAAATTTGTGTACATTAGCGATTAAGTTATCGACATTTAATGTTGCTCCATAAAGTTCAGCTAAGCTGACCCTGAGCCTCAGCTTCTACCCAAGGTATGACCTCTTCCCCATTGATGTCCAGGCGTTCTCTCTTGCCGAGTGTAAGCTGTACTCGCCGGAGGTTGAGCATAAATTCCTCCGCGACCGGGCGTCGATGGAAAGTAATCATAAAGAATGGCAGGAGTTTCGATTAAAGGGGAACCTCCGTGCATTTCTGGATATTTAAATACTAGGAAATAGTAAAGGTGGCCGACAATTATACCAATCAATTCGAACAGACCGCTGTGAAGAAAGAGCGATTGTGATTGAAAAGAAAGTAAACATCTGGACGTACCCTCCGCCCATGATCATGTTAAAACCTAACAAGACCCATGGAAGGTACATTGCTTTGAACTGGGTTCCGAACCAAAACGTAACGATCACATCTTTGTTTAACTGACTCCATATGTAGAGAACGCTCAGTATCATAGGATCCATTAGCAGCATAATATTGCACCAATAAGCAACAATTGTGATAGAAATCCAATTGAACAACAATAGAAACAAATAATCAGCAGGACGACCGTTGAATGTGCCTATCGAAAGCAGAAAAGAATCGATAAATGAAAACTGAGATGATTAAACAGTTAAATACCGGTTTCCAATCGAATTGAGTAATTGTAAAGAAAATAAAGATTCATGAGATAGTGAAAACCCGAACCACCGCCGAGCGGGTAATAGAATAAAGCGGTCACCGGCCTCCATATCTGAAATTTTTTAATGAAATGATCGTTAAGAATAACCAAATACGGCGAAATAAGTCCTAATCGACCAGCGACTGGAAATGCGACTGAAAGCGCGAACCAATAGCGCGTAAATATCGGCAAACTCTTAAACCAATTGCTTATATTGTCCATTTTCGCTTTAATTGCGATTATTTTTAAAAACACATTCGAAACTAAACGCGGAGGCTTTTCATTTGAAAGCTTGTCGTCAACGGTGAACGCATTCGAGGAGCGCAATGCGCGCGCTTTTTGAATCGAACGCTGTTCACCGTTGATTAATTAGAAACTTTTTAAATAGTGGCTCACAAAAGAGAAGAAATGGTAACAAAGGTAGAACGTAAAGGTATTAATAATACAAAATATAAAGGCGAGTATAATAAGGGTTTTCTTTCCTTTGGGCCCCAAAGTGTGTTCGAACAGAATTACCGCTCACGCTTTGACCGCCGGTTGGTAATTCCAAATTTGTTGTCATTGCTTTGAGCCCATAGGGAAGAACACCCGCATTTCGCAACTGAAACGTGTGTTTATTTTCGCAAAGTATTGGTAACTGAATCGAAAACTATGGCTCTTTGTATCCGCAATAGAATAGAAAGCGAATTATTAATAATACAAAATATAAAGGTAAGTATAATAATTTCTTACAGATGCTCAAACTTGCAAG